>JBCFXI010000542.1:0-68027 GCA_038496175.1 Ampulex compressa
TATATATATTATAAATTTATTATACGTCGAGAATTCATTATACGAGAAGAGGTGTGACCTATCGAGTTCGAACGGAAAAGCGGATAGAATAACGCGCCACATCCTTAAGGACGATCTAATCGACCTGGCCGATTATCCGTAGGTGTCAAGGGTCTTCGTGACCTTTGCGCCTCGCTTGGGTGCACCGGAGTTCGAATAAAATTGGTGCACGGCGCAAAGCGAGCGATTCTTTCGATCGAGCCGGAAAGATGCAAAGCGTACCCTCGATCGTGGAGAAGGAGCGAGGGTACGCGAGTGGCGAGCATCGAGAAGAAAGTAAAGTAAAGAGAAACCGTGGTTACCTTGCCGCTTGGCTGAGGGAGAGTCCTTCTTTGAGGACGCTGAATATAGCCTCCGCCATGGTCTCCGGCCTCCAGGATTTGAGGGGACCGCGCTCGCGGAAGCGTAGATTGTGCACCAAACTCTGATTCGTGTTCCAGCACTTTTGCCACATGGACTGCAGTTGGTACTGGTAGCTGTCTGCTTGTTAAAACGGAAGAAAATCATTAGCGAGTGCGTACGGTGCGAGGGTAGATTATGGTCAACGGTTCGATCGGCGCGCGCGTCCAATCGTTGAAATTCGAACAAATCCGAAGCTGGAGGTAAACGTCGATCGAACCGCCGGAAAAGGGTTTTTATCCGGTTTACGTGCGCACGTGAGCGTCGCCCTCTCCGCCAGCGCCGCCGCCTGCGCTTCTGCCTCCGCCTCCGTCGCCGCTCTGGCATTGCTCGATATGTGGGGCAATCGAGCAGGAGCGCGAGCGAGCGAGCGAGCGAGCGTGCATACCTACGTGCCCATCGGCGCTCACGCTCGCGCTCACGCACACGCGCGCGCGTCGCGGAGTGGCCGAGTGCAAAATTTGGGCAGGACTCGCTGCCAGGACTGGCCGATACGTTCGAGTCTCCGTTCGAGTTGGAACGGATAGGCAGGCGCGGCAGAGCTACCTGGAAAGACAACTGGCGGCAGGATAGAGCAAAATAAACAACGAACGTGTCGTGATTAAGGTTTCGATTGTATTCTCGCAAGCGTGGCATCGCCGCCAAACGCGTCGACGTTTCGTAAAGGGACGCGCTCGGTTGTCGTAGGAAAATATTTTTCTTAGCGTCGAATACCAACGGTAGTCTCGCGACCAACGCGATTGGCCGATGCGACTCGAATATCCGTTGGTACACCGCGTGGATGGCCTCAATTTGCACCGATTATTTAATAGTTAACTTATTGGGTTTAATTAAGCGTTCTTCAATTTAACGATTAATACAATTCATTGGAAATACGCGCGCGTATACGCAGCGGCACCCGATCGTTGCTCCAGCCGGACGAGAAGTTTACGTCTCTCGAAAGCGTGGCGTATCGCGAATCGCTCTGCGTTTTATTTCATCTCCGAGGAGAACTCGCCTCGTTCGTAAAGGATCCAACGTCGGCGAGATGCGAGGTAGCGCAAAGAGCAACGAGGGTTGTCGAGAACGTAATCGTATTTATTCGAAAATCATCGCCAAACTATCGTACATCGGCGATGCCCTCCCCGTAATACGCGCCTTCGTCCCTCGCTCTTCGCGACGCACTATCGGATCCAGCCATCGGAAGGGCGTCCCAAAACACCTCGGGATCTTTCGAAATTTTGTCTCGAGCGCCTTCGTCCATTCGCCATATCATCGACGATGATACAACCAGGCGACGATATTATCGACGATTACAGAGAGTTGGCACGACGGCGGACGATCGAGTCGTCGAAACGCTGTTTCCACCTTGGCTTTATTGATTTTCCAAGGATCGTCGTAAGTGGAGTTGCAAGAACCGATCGATGGGCGCCGAATGGTGCGTCGGTCGAGCGTACGGACGGTGCCGCGCCTTCCGCAAATCTGGCGTGCGAGTCGATCGCACGGGCGCAAACGCGGAAACGAAAGACGCGCAAAGTATGACGTCGAGAGAGGGGCGATACAAAGATAATTCGGCAGGACGATACGATCTTCTCCGGCGATCGTCCTTCCGTCTCGGTCCGACGCCTTGCGGGACGCGCGTGCCCATTGGTGATGTCGCTCGAGAGTCCACGCTGTAGGAAGAACGAGAAGTGGGGCGATCGCGTTCGAAGATTCGCGGGATAAAAGTGAAGATTTGACTTAGCGTACGACTATCGAAAGGCACCGATTCCTAGCTCTACGTATCCTAATTCCTTTCAAACTTACATACTGGGTCGGTGCAAAAGTTCGCGCGGAGTTTCGATAGATGGAGTTATAAGCGTCGTAAAGTGTTGTCGTTGATACTTCCATCTACATATTGTATATCGTTGGAGAGGTGAGTCTTCGGCTTTCGTTAAAAAAGAAAATCATATGCCTCCGTACGAACCGCTTGGAGAAATATCGCTTTAAAAATGCGTCTCGATAAGGTGCATTTGCTTTACGCGTTTCGGAAGGGAATAAACGTTGCGGCAGCCGTGAAAAACATTCGGGATGTTTATTGGGATCAAGCACCGGCTAAACGAACCGTCGAAAAATGGTTTGTTAAATTTCGGCGCCGAGAATTTAATCCCGAAGACGAGCCACGCTCTGCTCGACCTTCCGACTTCGATGACGATGTTTTGCGTACTTTGGTGCTCGATAATCCGCGAGTTTCGACGCAAGAAGTTGCTACAGCGCTAAACGTTGACCGATCAACCGCTTTTCGGCGTTCAAGGCGAACAAAATCGAGCGAATTTCTGCAGTCGTTTCTTTACTCGAGCGGCTCGATAACGAGTCGTTTTTGGATCGATTAGCGGCGGCCGATGAGAAATGGCTCCTCTACGAGAATGTTCAGCGCGAACGGACGTGGAAACAGTCGGGTGAGCATGGCGACGCAATGCCAAAGGCCAGTTTGCACCCGACGAGGGTGATGCTCTCCGTTTGCCGGGATTGCAAGGGCATAATCTATTTCGAGCTTTTCCCCGCTGGCGAAACGATCGATTCGGACAAGTACCGTCGCCAATCGACCAACCTGAATCGAGAAATCAAAGAGAAACGTTCGATTTTGTCAAATCGCAAGGGAGTCGTCTCTCATCGCGACAACGCCAGATCGCGCGTTTCGAAAAAGGCGCTGCGCAAACCGAAGAGCCTGAATTGGGATGTCCTAACGCATCCTCTGACTCTTTGGAGGCCTTAAAAAACGGCGTCTCTTCGTTCTTCGAGTCCAACACGCGCAGTTTTTACGATCGAGGCATCCGTATGCCGCCAGAACTTGCTTGGGAAAAGATCGTGGGAAACGATGGAGAATATATCATCGATCGAATAAAGATTTTTGTTTGCCCAATCACCGTGTAACTTTGACTCGCAAACTCCGCAGGAACTTTTGCGCTCACCCAATACATCGTCAATGGTCCCGGTAGGATGCGCGTCCTTTGTCGAGTCGCAGCAGCTCGCGTCGGCACCGCCCCATCTTTCCCCGTCGCGAGCCACGCTTCTTCCTCGACGCTCTCTGGATCCCTCTTCCGCGACTTGCCATCTCGCACGCGATAACGCGCGTGTAAAGAGCCGCGCGCGCGAGGCCGAAGGTTAGGTTAGGAAGATTTTGCAGGAAGATCGAAGGACCCCATCCAGAGTTGCGGCCAAGAGCGCAGAGTTCGCCTCTTCGATCGTGGAGATCTCGGGAATGTACGTTTCTCGCTGGTCGCGAGCGACAGGACGCCGGGGTAAGATCGCAATGTCGCAAAGCGCGGAGCAACGTCCTCCTTGCGGCTGCGGCGAGCGTCGCCGCGCAAGGGCTAATTTCCCCATCGAGGCGGCCCTCGGCGAGGCACGGCCCAAGGGCCGCGGGGCTCCTCGGTGGATCGTGGCAAGATGCAACGCGATTCGCGGAGGTAGAAATTATCGCCGTCGGTCACTCGTTCTCATTTTCGTCGTTAAAGTACAAAGAGACTATAGAGTGTTTTTTACAAAAGGCCCACCACCAGCGAAAGCCGGAGAGTCCGGTAAAAACGAATCCGGGATCGCGCTTCCGTCTTAGTTTTTCGACAAAGTTCAAGATCGCGTTCAAGGACTTCTTGGTACGGCGGTTGTACGGGCTGACGCTGATGTCGCAACAAAACTCGAGGACGGCCGTTTCCTCGTTCGTATTTAGCCCCGCTTCTTCCAGGACCATCATCCGCTTCGATTTCCCGAGGATGTTGTCGTAGAGGGTGCCCTTGGGTATTCCATATTTGGTCGATGCCTGAGTGAAGCGCATCTTCTGGGTTACCACGGCCTCGATCGCCTCCTGCAGATCGTGCCGCGTCCACGTAGGTGCCTTCAGCTTCAGCAGGGTCGTATAGTCAGCTAGAAAATAGTCAGCGATATCGACTTTTTTCGTGTTGGTCTAAGCGCACACGGGCGAACGACCGATCTCGAAGGGAGGTGGCCGATACGTGCGACCGTAGTGGAGTCCTTCGAGCTTTCTTTTCTCTCTCTCTCTCTCTCCCTCTTTCTTTTTTTTCCGCGTTCCCTCTTCCCTCTCCGCTCTTTTCTTCGCCTCTCCAAACTCCACGCTCCTCCCCCTCCCCCCGTACCAACCTTGCCCCTCAGCCGTCCCCCACTCCCCCCCCCCCCCTCGGTCCAAAACCTCTACCATTATCATCCCCGATCTTGCGCCCGTTTCCCATTTCCATTTCGCGTCCCGCTTCCCCTTTTACGACCCCTCGATACCATCTGTATTTTTAGGACGAACGTTTTCCACGGGATCTTCGCACTCGTTCAATTTTCCTCAATAGAATCGGAGGTTGGCATATACGAAGGCCGATATAGGCGGAAATTAATGTATGCTTTATTGCCAGGAATAATAACGCGATAGATCGATCAGGATAATTCCGCGAGCTCTTTTCTCCCTCGGCGTTTTCTCTCGGCCGAGCGTCCGCCATCCGATTTGGAGGAGCTGGGAGTGGGCACGGTTCGAACGGCATCCGGCAGGAGCGCATCGCCGCCAATCGCGCCCGACGCCTCCGTATCTCGAAGGGGGCGTCCGGGAAAGGCCCGAGAAACGCGCACCGGAGAGCCGACACGACGGGAAACGGCTGAACGCGGTCCCGATATACAGAGTTTACTTCTCGGAGAGAGACGGTCCCCGTGTAGAGACGGGAGGCGGATCGCCGGAGGAAGGCGCGTCCGAGGAGCTTTAAGGCGTCGCGCAGTACGAGGATGCCGGGGCCTTTCGGCCCAGCCTCCCAAAGCGGCTCGAACGATCCGATCGATTTATCCACGAACGGTGCCCCATCCTGCGACGGAGAGGAAACACGCGGGAGAGCGCGAGAGCGAGGGAGAAAAAGTGGAGGCTCAACGAAAACGTTGGAGGAGAACCGGAGTTGGCGATCGATCCGGTGGTGGCACTCGGCGCGTGGACGCGCTCCCTCACCCTCTCCCGCCGAGCGTCGCAAGCGAACCATTAATATCGGGCCTTTGGATCGGATCGTACGAAGAGGTGCATCGGCCGAAGAAGGTAGAGCCCAAGAGCCGTTCGGGCCGCGACTCCAGCGCTGGCAATCGCGGCAAGCGCGAGAGCGCCGATCGCCCGAGTCCCCTTATCGTCTCCCTCGAGGCTGCCGTGGAAAAACCCGGGGATTCGTTCGAGCCGCCTAACCCGCCTTTACGCGCCTTTACGCGCCTTTACGCGCCTTTATGCCCCTTCACGCGCCTTTATGCGGGTTTACGCGCCGTGCCGCGAATGGGCCCAGGCTCCGTCGATGGAACGCGGCCTCGTTGGCCGCTACTCGCTCGAGCAGCGCGAATCGCGAACGCGTTATCGACGCTATTAACTGCCGGCCACTTGGTCGTCTATCTAAATTGCTTTCTATATTAAAGCAAAATGCATTCCTACGCTTTATTATTGTCGGAATAACGACGCGTTCCGCCCCCTACCCTTCTCGCGCCTACCCCGCCTCATTTTACTTCTACTCTTTGCTCGCAATCGCCGCTGACTTTTTCAGCCTCCCAGAGCGGCAGCGCCGCTTCCCGCCGGTCTCTCCCAGCCTCCTCCCACTCCTCCTCCTCCTCCTCCTCCTCCTCCTCCTCCTCCTCCTCCTCCTTCACCTCCTCCTCCTCCTCCTTCCCCTCCTCATTTTTCCCCCCTCTCCTCGCTATCCGTCATCGGCCCTATGCCCGTTCCTCGGGCGAGGTATCCGTACGATCACCGTGTCGCAGGATGGCGCGAGCTTCGGAGCTGGCCGAGCCATCGCCAAAATTCTCTATCGGTCAAGGAAACGCGAGAGCGCGCGATAACGTTTTCCGATGCATGCTCTCTATCGAGTATCGCGCCAACTCGGTTTTCGAGAAAAAAATTCAGAGAACGGGAGCGACCGCCCCGCTATTTCCTGAAAGGCCTCAAAGATCGTGGATTACCGAAGAGCGAATACTCGGTAAAAACTCACCTGCTATACTGGAGGTGGAGGCTCCGAGCCAAGCGTGGGAGGACTCCAACAACTTGGCCTGAAACAAAAATGGAGAGAGACACGCGTTAGATATCCGTGATAACGATATGCATTTCGTGGGTGAGAGGAGCGCCGGGGGAGGGGGAGGGTGGCAATAGGCGACACGGGCGGCCGCGTCGTCGTCGAGGGAAAGTCGAGAGCGAGGCGCGTATCCGATGCGTAATCGCGGACGTCTCTTCGGTGAGCAACCCATTTTACTCGGCTCCGTCCACGCTCGGATTTATCGCGATACCTTGGCGTATCTAGGCGTATCGCTCGGTCGCTCGACGCTTTGCCGAGTACTTCGTTACGCCTTACGGCCCGCATTTTTTCGAGGCGCGAGAAATCGATCTCGAGCGCCTCTTCTCGGGAATGAGAATCAAAGAGATGAAAATTAGAGACGAGCTTGGCACCTCCGCGATCGGCGAAACGAGTTTCTCCAATCGGCGCGTCATCTCGAATTGTGCCCCGACTTTCGTCGGGCGCGAAATTCCTCGAACCACGAGACGTCGGAAAGTCACGTTCGTAAAACATTGCACGGTGTATCATCGATATCGGAGTAGCGCATAAAATGCACGAGCTTCCGCTTCCGCCGATGCGGAGCACGGTGCGTACTCGCAAATTACTGGCCGTAACGAGGGTCCCAAACCTGGATCGGGCCCATTACTGGGATCCGTGGAGAGCCTCGAAGTACCGGTTGCCGGTCGGCCTTTCCTCGGCTACACGCTACACCTAAGCCCTCGACGTCGGCAAGTTCGAGTATCAAGATCGACCTTAGGCGGCGGAGGGACGATCGTGTCGCTCGCTTCCGAGGAGCTGGGCTCGGGGGGCCGAGCGGCGAATCTAGCGGATCGCTCGGCAGCGCGCGAAGCGGGCAAGCCGCGAGGACTCGGAGAGAGGAGCGCGAGGAGGGCATCGCGCGTCGCCGATAGGAGAGGCGGCCCGAGCGAAGGGACGGAGGCTCGGGGCCGAGGCGGCGGCGATCCAGCGGTCCCTCGAGGCTTCGAGGCGGTCGATGGGAAGCGGGCCGCGGGGCGGTCGTGTTAAATATTCGCGGAGGGATCGAATAGCGCGGATAATGAAAATAGATGGGGGCCGAATTCGGCGGGAGCGTCGCGGGTGCCTTTGGATGGGTACGTCGATCCGTCCGCCGACGCGCCGACCGAGCGCGAGAATAATGCACAATCTCCGAACGAAGGTAAGCGAAGGCCTACGCCGCGCTTCTGGGGTCAACTTTGCCAATATACGAGCATTTTCGGCTTTCGAGAAAGGGGATTGCGAGACGCGCCGAAAGCACAAGACACACGCAAAGTTGGCTCATTTGAAAAGTTCTTCTCCGTGCACCGGGGCAAAGCCTCGCGCTTTTCGCAATACCGGCGCTGCATCTCGTGGGGTAACGGCACCGAGACGACCTTTCATATACCGAGTCGTTTTGGCGAGGTACTCGCTTGACTTTTGAAATTAATTTTTAAGGGTTCCGCCGACGCTTCTGATAGGATACGACTCCGACCTGGCGAACTCTTCTCCCGCCTCGCTTCTTCCTTTTCCTCCACCATTTTCATTTTCCGCCCCTCGCCGCCCGAGCTCGGCCCTCCCCCGCGCCCCATCGGCTCCCACCCCCGGCGCCCCCCGGAAATACGCACGATTTGCGCCCGGAAAGCGTCCTCGCCTATCGTCGAGCCTCTCGTCGGGCCGGAGAAGAAGGGCGACGAGCGGGGCGACCGTTTGTGACTATCCAACTCCGTTCGATATTCGCGCTCGGAGCGCAAGATAGAGGGCCGATGCGCGTCGGGAAGACGGTGGCCGCATGGCCAACGAACGCCGGCGTAAGCTGGGCGAAGTTTCAATCGTGCCACGAGGGGACGGCATCCAGCAATTTCGCCAAATGACTCCGCGACGATGCACGAGCACGCATTCCGATTAACGAGAACGGTGAGCTGGATGCGCGCACGGTATATGGAGGGAGGTGCGTGCATTTTTCATTGTCTCGTGTCTCCGCGGCGGTTCGCCTCCAAGAATAATTCGAAATAGGCGCGACGTGCCGGTTGACGCGCGTATCGACGAGAAAATTGCACGGTCCTTCCATTTTTCTTCCCCCTTGCCGTCGAATCGATCCTTGGATCTCCTATGCCCGCTCCTCCCGGCTACTCTCCCGCCTCGAGTCTGGACACTTTGCGCGCCCCATTGAAATTTCCCGCTCGGGGCGAGTTACCTTCGAGCATCGCCGAGGCTTCCGTGGCCTCGCCCCGGAAAGGTCGCAACCGGCCAAGAGTGCAAAAGGAGTGCGAAAGGTGTGCCAAGTGTGTGGCTTCTCGCACCTCGCGCATTTCTACTCGCCCCACGGGCTACGTTCCGGATTTTTCCAGCAGCGTCCTCGCGATGCGCGGCCGCCGGTTGATGGAAATCGGGCCTCCGCGCGTACGTCTTCCGCCGATCCCACCCCTCGTCAAACGCGCTCGGCCGATTCTTCTTCTTCCTTTCCCTTTGGTGCCGCTCCTTCGATCGGCCTTTGGCCGACGGACGAAAAGGCGTGACCAAGGGACCCGAACCGGGCCGCGAGCTATCGCTCGCTCCGACTACTATGACTACGACGGCATCCTTTTCGTTCCGCGGCTGCTCGTGCCGTCGCACTGGCCGCTCCCTTCTTCCTCTTGGATTCGCCTCTGGATTTTTAAGACGCCTCCTCCTCTCCTCGTACCCCCTAGCCCGATGCGGCGCGTAGGCTAGCGCGTCACGATAGCGGCCAGGTTCCATCGGCGAGCGCTACGATCGGAGCGGTCGGAGGTAGACACGTCTACCGTCTCGGTAGCCTAGCATTCTCGCGAAAACCTCGGCAACGTTTCTCCGGGAATTTACGGGATGGCCGTTCATCGCTGCTAATTCCTGCAAATATTTGCCAGGCGAGGCGGCGCGTGGGCGGCGGAGGGGGAACCTTTGGGGGTAGGCGCGCGGATTTTCCAGGGAGCAGGTGAGAAGGCGAGAGGGCAAAGCACCGGCTCGAAAGAGGAGAGGGAGGAGGAGCGGGATATGGCGGAGGACAAGAACTAGTCGACGAGCTAGTCACCGCTTTCTCCCCCGCCAACGCCGTCGATGCCGCCGCTCCGCCGACTCCGCCGACTCCGCCGACGCCGCCGACGCCACCGACGCCACCGACGCCACCGACGCCACCGACGACCGGCTGGAGTTTCACGCGGCAGAATGCAGCACCACGGCAAATTTCTAATCAGATTAGCGCGGATTAGCAAAGTTCGTTTGTTCTAATGAAATTCGTCTAAATTAACGTCGGAGGAGGGGAAGGGGGTAGGGCGGGCTGGTTGGGAGGAAAAGACGGTTCGTCGGTTACCGTCCACCCTCCGCCTTCCTCGCCCGTCTCGTTACCCCGCGCGCCTCACCTCGCTCTCTCCTCTTCCTCTCTTTTCTCTCCTTCGCCCGTTCTTTCTCCGACGACACACGGCAGTTGGCAGCCTCTCGGGATGGATTCGAATAGGAGGATGTTCGGGACGGCGTCAGGAGGTCACGAATATCGGCCCGTGGCGCGTCTTGGTTGCGCGCGTTGGATTTGAAGAGCTTTGACCGGGGGAAATCCTCCTGGAGGCTGCTGACCACTTTCTCCCTCTCCCCCCGCACCCTCCTCTCACTCTGCGACACATAGGCGTCCCTCCTCTTTATGGCAGCAGCGCGCATAAACAAACGCGCGTGGCCCTCCCGTGCCGCTTTTCTCGCACCCGAGTAAATAGATTTATTTATTTACGATAAATTGATGCCGGCCGCACTCCCCTGGAGAGGGGGGGAGGGTGGGGAGGGGGTTGGGCGGTGGTAGGAGGACCGACAGAGTTACGCGCGTGTGACTCGCGCGCGGGAATCGGATTGTTTCGCGTTTACACAGGTCGTCGACGCAGGTTGGTCGAGAGGGCAGGAGGACAGAGCCCGCTGATGCATTCCGTTATTGGCCCGTCATTATCGCTTAACGAATCGTTCGGTCCACCCGGAACGATGGTTTTTAGCCTCTAGGTTTATTTTCGCGGGCGCACGCTTTTGCCGGGCCAACTTTTCTCTATCTCCTCCTCCTCCTCCTCCTCCTCCTCCTCCTCCTCCTCCTCCTCCTCGACTCTCCGTCTCTCCGTCAATTTACGCGCGTGTTCTCGCGGCCGTTCGTCCATCGACCGCCGCTCGGCAATCCGTCCATTCGCTGCGCCGCTCGGCCGCTCGCGGTTTTTCATCCTTTTGGGAAGCTCTTTGCGGGCCGGAGCCCGCTTCTTGGTCCGCTCCGGAGCGGCCGGCGCCACAGGTAGCCACGTATGGTGCATCGCCGCTTAAATCGGAGGGTGCGGGAAACCGCGTGCGCGGTCGATCGGGACGAGGCCTTCCGTCGTCGCTCATCGATCGACGAGGACTCCTCGTGCGTTACGCCTCTCTTCCGACATCGCTGCAACGACCGGAGCCCGTGCGGCCGAAGGACGCTGGAATGCAAACCGAGCGAGTACTCCTTCCGGACTTCGCGACGAGTCGCCGGTTCGGTTTTCTACACCACGACGCCGCCTTGGTCTTCTCCCGAATCGGCCAGAGTAAATCTTAGCGGGAAAGAAACCCACGGAGCGTATATTTACGTTCGAGCAGCCAAATCGTCCTTTCTCCCTCCTCGCTCTCGCTCTCGCTCTCGCTCTCGCTCTCGCCCTCGCACGGCTTGGCCCTCCGGGAGTCAAAGATAACGCGCTACAAACGCGCCATTCCGGTATAAATACGTTCCTGCTGTGTATTATTTCAATGGAGTTGAGTGGCCTCTCGAAGCGGAGCGCGCCGAATTACCTTGCGATACGAATCGGTCGTCGAGCGAACGAGGCGACGTTATTCGCGAGAGCGGAAGTCGATTACGAGACAAACGTCCCGAAGGCCGGGAGGAGCGCTCGGGAGAAAAGAGTCGATTTTCGGCCGGGCCAAAGTAATCGGTAACGAAACGGCGCCTCGGCCGCGTGGATCGGTCTGCAGGTTTAATATATAAGGAATGGATTATCCCTTGAATAATGTCCAGGGTTGCAGTAAGCCGCAAGCGGTGCCAGTGGGTAACGCGCGAGAGCGCGCAGATATTTGGGTGGAGGCGAGAGCACGGGCCAACACACGCGAGGCTCTCTCACCGGACGGGCGTCTATGCACGCACGCACGCACGCACGCAGGCTCGCACGCGCGCACTCACGCACGCGAACACGCGCGCGCGCACGGACGCACGCACGCACGCACGCACAGCGTGGCAGACGGCAAGCAACCGGCTCACGCACGCACTCGCGCACCGACGATGCTGCCGAGCGTATTCGAGAGTACACGGTTAGGAATACGGACAGAAACGCGTACGAGGGAAAGAGGGGCGGCGGCGAGGCGGTGCGAGGCGGTGCGAGGCGTGGAGGGGCCGCGGGGGAGCGAGGGTGGCCGAGGGTGGCCGAGGGTGGCCGAGGGTGGCGCGAGGAGGGCGGGAGGGCGGGAGGGGGGGGGGAGGAGGAGGAGGAGGAGGAGGAGAGACGGAGATAGGTCGGGCCGAGCAGAGTGCGGAGTTGGCGGGATGTTAGCTCACGCGTATGTAGATAGAGTACTGAACTATGTATTAGAGTCGTGTACCTTCCGCATAGATATACCGGGGTTTGTATAGTACAAGATTTACCACTGGCGGGCCTAGTCTGAAATCCTGTACAATGGGCACTCTGGAAATTCACGATCGAACCTTCCCGATCTGAAGGATTCTTTACGTGCGCCAAAGTACCCCCCGCCTCTCGAGAATAACCGGCCGACGCGAGGGGATTAAGGCGTTTTTCGATCGTACCGGGAGGGCGCGAGTAAACAGCGTTTTTCCAAGCCGGCGGCCGACTCTCCGCCTTTCCTCCCGGAATTGCCAGTCGATCCAAGATGGATCGAGGTTCGTGGTTCGAGAGCGCGTCGGGGCGGTGGGATTATTTCTCGTGCGCCGGAGGAGCGAGCGGTTGGCGGCCGCGGGTGAAAAAGAAGGCGGCGGGAGAGGGGAGGAGAGTGGCCTCGGGAGGAGGGAGAGGAGAAAGCGAGCGGCGCCAACGACCGTAAACCTTAAATTTACGAAGTGATATACACGCCAAACATCCGGCAGATATTTAAACCCAGGTTTCGCTAAATTCAACAATAACGTTCGTTACTATTTTCGGACTACCCGTGGTTCTCGTTCGATATCCCCGACGAGTGTCATAGGCGTTCATCGCGATAGCCTCCGAGGCGATTCTGCGAGATCGCTCTCTCTCTCTCTCTCTCTCCCTCCCTCTCTCTCTCTCTCTCTCCCTCTCTCAATCCCTCCCTCCCTCTCCGTGCCTCCCTCACGCAGCACTCGAC
Organism: Ampulex compressa; assembly: GCA_038496175.1. Classification (NCBI taxonomy): domain Eukaryota; kingdom Metazoa; phylum Arthropoda; class Insecta; order Hymenoptera; family Ampulicidae; genus Ampulex; species Ampulex compressa. Next base: position 12,783 of record JBCFXI010000542.1, read on the forward strand.
GTCGTAAACGAAAGGACGCCACCCTTTCGCGGCGAAAGGTCGGTGCTCCTACCCTCGATGGAAGCTCGTTTTCCGACATATTTCAATATCTGCCCCCGTTTTAGTAACACCGTCCGATTTTTGTACCTTGCACTCGACTCTTTTCGCGCGAGCAAGCGGGTCGCAGACGGAAACTCTTCTATTATTTACGCACTTGTATCGTGTATGCATTCCTTTCATAAATCATCGATCCGTCGACTACTGGGATGCCGCATCGAGCATGCCGGACATAGAGGCGAATCCGATCTCGGCGGGCAGCGATCGCGGATCGTGGCTCGACGTTTCGCCAAAGTTTTCTCGGGGCAAAGCCCTATCGCGGGATCTTGGAGGGATACGGCGAGAGGACGCGTAATTCGCTTGGTAATTAACGTGTCCGATTCTAATTTGGGTCGATTAAAAGCACGATGTACCGGCAATATCGTTCCAACGATTTAATTTAATGCGGGGTGCCGACTCGATTGAATTCAAATCGATTCCGGTGCGTTTCGATTGGATTAATCCGGCCGATTAATTCGACGAAAACTAATTCGTTCTAGAGTCTGCCCAAATTATTCTAACCTCGTTCCCGAATCGCGAAGCGGTTGCTCGGTATTATCGTCGCCCCCGGCGAGGCGAGGCGAGGCGAGGCGAGGCGGAGAGGGGGCGGGGCGGGGCGGGAGAGGCATTTCCCGACCGCTCCACAATCCCCCCCGCCCCCGCCCCCGGACAGCCCTCGCCCTCTCCGGCAGCCGCTCTGTCGCGGGTTTACACGATTCGGCGGCGCTGGCCTTACGGCGTCATCCTACGGGGTTCCGCCGGCGACGGGGCCGATCGATGCGGCTCGCTCGATCCCCGTTGACGAGGTTCGAAGGGCGAGCGGAAAATCCGGTGGAGATCGAGAGTCCTCGGGAGGGCTCGAGGAGGCTGGCCCGACGGTCAAAGACGCGAGGAGGCCGCGCGCGAGCCACTGCGCTTTCCGTTATTTGGATTTATTATCTTCCGGCTAGACTCGCAAAAGTACGGCTTTATTATTAATCTCGGTGAGACGGGTGCATCTGTTCGGCAGCGGGTGCGAGTGGGGCTGAAACCGAGGTTGGGGCCGAGATACGGATTTCTAAATCCATCGCCGCCCGAGGACGTTGCCCTTTACCCGGTAGATACGCCGCCGTACGTCTACATCGCGCGCTCCCTCTTTTTTTCCTCGACGGAACGATCTCGAGGATCGGGAAACTTATCCGGCGGCGGTGCGCTCTCCTTTTCGCCGAGTCTCGCCGGGCCTTGCCGTCGTACGTCGACGTGGCAGGCCCGCCGATCTTTCGACACCTTTCGCCGACTTTCAGGCCCCTCTCCTCCCTTCGCCTTGACCCTTCGCCAAGGACGCGCTACGGAGGGAGCTTCGGCCCATTCGCCCCTTCTCGAGCTTCGATCGCCCGAGTCCGCGCTACCTTCCCCCCCCCCCGCTTTCCTCCCCGTCCCTCTCGGCGAGGCTTCGTTCGAAATCCAGGCCCGACGGACTCGGCCGATTTCGATCCTCGCTCCTTCGAGCTACGCGGAAACACGCTGCTCGTTCCGAAGGGAGGACGCGGAATCGCTGGGAGAAGGAGTTAAAGCGCGTTAAAGCGCCGTGCCCTTCGAATTCTGCTTTCCGTCGCTCCGATCGGTAGGCCAAATCCGTTTCGTCGGACTTAGCGGTTGGAGGATAGGCTCGCGAGCATTATTCGTACGTGCTCGTGCCTCGGTTACGCGGGCTATCGATTCCTTGGTCGCTTGCCGGGGGTAGTAACGTTTCCCCTCGAAACACAAACACGGGGCCTCGCATGCATGCGCGATGCAACCCCATGGTATGCATTCGATACGCACGTAGGTACCTACCAAGAGGAAAGAGGTCCCCGCATCGCTCGATCGATGTTTGATTGCACTTTATATCGTGTCTCTCTCCGCCCCCCCCCTCCCATTCCCCTCCCCTCCTCCCTCTCTCTCCCTCTCCCTCTCTCCCTCTCTCTCTCTCTCTCTCTCTCTCTCTCTCTCGTTCATTCATATGTACATACGTACATGTGCGTGTGCACGTGTATATAGGAGGCCGAGTATCCGTGCCTCGCTTCCCCGAGCAGAGACGCACCGAGAAGTCCTAATTCCCTTTCGGACGATCGCTTTGCTCCCTTGCCTTTGCCCCGTTTTCCTCTAGACTCTTGCGTCGATATCCGGCGGCGGACTCGCCTCTTCTGCGAGCTCGCTGCGAGACCCACCGCTACGGACCTCTCGTCCCTTCGTCCTCCCTTTCCGCGATCGCGAGACCATCGCTTCGCGCGCTCGAGTAGCGTCGCGGTAAGGTTCGTCCGCCCCTTTCGCGCTCCCTCCATCGCCCTCCTTCGTCGTGCGCGTAAGACGGCGATCCGGCCGCGTAAGCTTGGGGACTCGCGTCGAGTCGTGCGATTCCCACGCGTCCTCGCTCGAGAAGGGCCTCCGGTTGCGATCGGGCGCGAGTCTCCTTCGGTATCGCGCGCCCGTCGATTTTCTTTTCTCCAGGCGGATACGCACGGTCCTAATGGTAATCGATTCGCCAGCCTTGGATACGTACGCGTAGCCAAGTGGCGGCGGAGGCGGCGCTGGTGGCCGCGCTCTTTTTTCCTTTCTCCCCCTTTCCTCCTTCCCCGCGCACGCCCGCCGAGACGGCTGACGGATGATCCACCATGTATTCCGCGCGGCGCAAGAAAGGTAAGACAAGCTCGGCATCTATCAGGCGCGAGTCTATGCGGCGGTGGCCGCCAGCTCGGGCAAAGGGAGATCGAAAGAGGAGAGAGAGAGTCGAGATTATTAATAGCGAGGACCGATGCGCGATAGCCCGGGTGGGGGCCGAGGGTGGCGCGAGATATTAGCGGCAAGGAATGTTTATAACTTTGATAACGTTTCCGATAATCTATTTTGGCCGGTGATACGTTACGCGGCCGGATTCGAGCTCGCGACGCTAATGGCAAAGTTCGGTCGGGGGGTTTCGCGAATAGGACTGGCGATAACGCTTCGGACGCTCGACAGGGGCCCGGGCCGATCGGTTAAACCACCGCCGATAATCCGTCACTTTGGAAGGCTGCTCGAGCGCGGCCGTCCGGCGACCACCCTCGGCCTCTCGAGCGTTGGCGGCCGCTCGAAAGAGTCGCCGCGGCGAGAGGAGCGCGCTCGGCTCCCGGGCTAAGGGAGCGACCCTGCGAGAGATCCCACCGGGGGAATCGGAGGAGAGAGGCTCGCTCAAAGACGCGCGAACGGGGAGAGGACGCCGGAGGATTTTCCAGGGAGTATTATAGACGGAACACGTTGCTCAACGCGGCGGCGCTTTGGTTTAATAAGGAGCTATCTATAGCGTAGCATTATGTTACCTCGATACATCCGTGAGATGAGACATTGCAATATTAATGCGCTTCGTGAAATATTCGTCGCCGTCTTGCCATTCATCTCGCTCGCGCTCCGTACATTATATAGCGAGGGGTGGCCGGGCGAATGGCTGGCTCGCAGAGCGAGCGCGCGGCTCTGCGGAGCTTCGGCAGCCGAGGAGAGCGCGGCTGAGGGCTCGGGGAGGAGGAGGAGGAGGAGGAGGAGGAGGAGGCTTCCTTATCCTCCGATCTCCGCTAGGCCGCGGCTGGCCGCGGAGGAGTCTCGTGGCCGACTCCGTACTTTGCCCCACATCCTTCGGGCGAGGGATCGTCCGGCGCATTCCAGTCAAGGACGCGAGGACGAGGGAGGATAAACCGGTCGGTCCAGGCTCCTCCTCGCCAGCCTCCTCCTCCGTCCTTGCCTATTCGCGATTTTCGTTCGGCTCTTTCGAGACTCGGGCGACTCTTCCTCGAACGCTTCTCGTCCCGCGGCAACTTGCTCGCGAGCACAGGGGGGGCACGAAGCCTCGCGAGCGACGACGAGGGGGGAGGGGGAGTCGGAAGTCGAAAGTCGGAAGTGGAGGACGCGGCCCGAGAAGGAGTCGGCTGTCGCGGGGAGGGAGAGGAGGGCCGAGCAAACGCCACGGGGGATGTATCCGGTCTGAAAGCGAGAAGCGCGAGGAGGGAAGGGCGGCGAGGAGGGCGGAGAGGAGTGGAGGGGCGGGGGAGGCGGGGGAGGCTGGGGAGGCTGGGGAGGCGCGGAGAGGGTGAGGGTAAAGTAGCGGGATCGGCGATGTACGCGGAGGGTGGGTGGATGGGTGGGCGCGAAAGTGGGGGAATGCTAATATTAAAAGTAATATTTCTCGAGCCGTCCGCAGTGCAGCCGTGCTGGAATCGCGCTCCGGCTCTCCGCCGTTCTATTTATTTTTAATATAAATTAAACAATTTATTTTCCGGCGGCACGGAACGGCGCTCGGTACTCGCTCGGCTCTCGGAGGCAGAGGCAGAGGGAGAAGGAGGAGGAGGAGGAGGAGAAGGAGGAGGAAGAGGAGGAGGAGGAGGCGGGCAAGCGGGCTGGTGGGCCGGTGGGCTGGCACGCTGGGTACTGAAATAGAGAAATAATGCCGGGTCCGCAATATCGAATGAAATATCGTTCGCGATCTCCGCGCGGCTCGGTTAAGAGGAAAATACGGACGAGCGTAAGGCGCGTTTGCGCGCAGTTTGTACGGGCGCGAGGGAGAGAACGGGCGGGGTAGGACGCGTCGAATCGGCCGCACGAACTACGGGGCGAGGGGAGGCGGGGCCAATTAGTCCGTCGAGGATAGACCGAAGGAAGCTACTTTCGTCGCCTACTCTTTTCAGGGACGACGCGCGTCGACGATCGATCGTCGAACGTCGATCGCGTCGCTTTCCACCGCCCAAATACCGCTCGAATTTTCGATCCAGGCCGATCCATCGGGGATGCGGGGTGCGGGGTTGGGGGTAGGACGAGGAGGAAGGGTGGGAATTTGTAAACGGTCGGCAGAAAGAGGGACGATCCCCCGGCGCGGAGCGGGCCGGTGCCAAGGTCGGCCTTGCCGTCGGCAACACCACCCTGGCCGTGTACCCGCCGCCTAAGTCACGGCGATAATTTACAAAGCGAGCCGTGGCCCGCCGAGTAAAAAGGTGGAAGGAAAGGCAACGTACTTTACGATCGAATATAGCGCTCGGTCGAGGGGCAAGGGGGTGGGCTTCTATGTATAGCGCGACTGAATCACGAGCGACGTAGGCGCGCGTACCTACCCGCCGGATACACGTCCAAGTTTGTTTGGCCGCGCGTACGCATCTACCTAGGGCCTCGCGCCGTCGCTCGCCGTTACTCGGCCCGGCGGAACGCGCGGGGAAGACGGCGATAAAATCGATTCGGCGAACGGTCGCCGACACGACGCTCGCGTCGATCCCCTCGCCGATCGGAGTTGGAGACGGCGAGCCGTCCGCCTCTCTCCGCTCCCGGACCGGCGGCCGGGAGGCGGGCGCATCCGCGCGTTGTCTCGCGCGAGGGAAAGATTTGGCGCTTCCGCGAAACCGCTTCTCGCTTCGGTAAGCGCGTTCGGTGACCGTAGCCGCGAAACCTCGTAAAAATACGAAGCGGTCCGTCCCGATGGAAGAGCGTTCGGGCCGTGCAACGCCGGCCGAGATCCACCCGCGGATAAATTTATTTTGCATAATTATTGCCCCGACGTTCGTTCTCGCCGTTGATCGTTCCTTAATGGGCCTCTTCCGCGACGTCGCCACATCCGCGGATGTGGCGCGGAACGGAGAAGGTTCCCCGCGCGATCCTCCTCCGCCTCACGAACGACCCCTCTCGCACTTTATTCGCGCCGATCTTCCTTCCCAGCTCCACACCCTCTTCCCGCACCATCGTTCCTTTCCGCTCGCGCTCCTACCAACGCGCACAGCCTGCGCGCCCGCGCGTATCGCGCGTCCGTTACTCTCGAACCTTTGCCCCGCTCCTGCTCCGCCTCGCCCTTCCTCTCCGTCCGCCTTCCTTCCAAAGATCCTCCCAAAGATGGGGGGGCCCCTCTTTTCGGCTCCTTCGAACGCGGCCTCTACGACGATATTCCCCCTTCGGCCCCCTTCCCCCCGCTCTCGCTCTCGCTCTTGCCCTCGCTCTCCTCCGCCGCCCGCTCCGCGCTCTCCAGGCTCTCGCGCTAATGGTGTTGCGGCTATTACCGTGACGTGCCCCGCCTTTAATAGGTGTCGAGGCTCGTTTCTGAGCCACGATAATGTCCGCGGGCACCTTCGGCCGTGCGCGCTAATTACTCGCCGATCGATTCGCCGTGAGATCGAAGCCCGGATCCATCGTCCAGGGCCGTTTGCCTCCCGACTATCGGGAGGAAACGCGAGGCGCGCGTTGCACCCTCGTTGCGCGCCGCGGCCCCCGCCCTCGATCGACGCTCGAGAGTCGGTGCCACGGCCGCGCCTCGAGGCGCCGATCTTCCAAGGAGCGAAGGAAAAGGAGGAGCGAGCGGCGAGGGCCACGGTGGTGCGGCGGTTCGTACGAGCTCGGACCTCCACGCGGGAGATCCCGCTTCGAACGCCGCCCCCAGCGCCGATGGTTTTTCCACGCGGGACGCGTGCCGTGCCTCTGCCGCTTCGGGAGCCACCTCGAGCGGTGGTCCTGGGCCAAACGATCTTAGCGGTCGGTGCCGAAGACGGATCTAAAGGAAGAGGAGAAGGTGGAGCGGGCAGAGAATGGGGCTTGGAGGAGGGAAGGAGAGAAGGGTCGAGTCGAGGAACGTCGGTCTGTTTCCACGGAAGATGTACGGACGAGCGGCTCGTTGCGCGGACACGTACGACTGCCCCCACCACTTTCAGCGCCCCCTCCTCCCCCCCCCCCCGCCCCGCCGCCCCCGGCACGGCCTCCCGCGCCCGGACGCGGAAAAGAGGTTGTCGCATAAATCTACCTCTCCTCTCCCCGCTGCTCGGCCTGGCCTAGTATCGTTTTTCGCTCATATTGTTTTCGACTTCCGGCCGATAAAGCCTCCTTCCACCTACCGTGCGTACTTGCCAGGCTCCGAGTCGGTGCGCGGCGTGTCTTTATCTGCCGGCTGAATCGCCGGAACCTTTTCTAGAGAGCAACGGCGCTCGTAATATTCCGTTCGCATCTCGTCATCTTTTCCTGCGCTCCGTCGACCCTCGCGCGCCCCGCGCTCCCCTCCCCCCTCCCCTCCCGGCCAACACCGCCGCCACTCCGCCCTCCGGCTTACACCGCGCTCGAGCCGCTCTTTGGGCCCGTAGGAATATTATTTAACCGCTTCCTGGCATATAAATAGTCCGTACGCGATGATAATTAAAGTCTCCCGGGACGATATCGGGACCGACGATCTATCCGTTCCGCTGGAACGATACGTGCGTCCCTACCCGTATTCCTCGGTATTCTTCCGATCTCCCCACCGGTACGTGCCACTTTCCGATGCACGATACACCCTCCGCGCGTTCCCCGTTTAAGGGCCTCCGCCAAAACGTCGCACGGTGCGCGCCTACTCGTTCTCGGCGAGGCGTGCCCGAGGCGAGCGGAGAGGCATCGGGAATGCGGGGAATATCCGTAACTCGGGGCGAGTCTTTCGGTTCGATCGCGGATCCCGGCCGCAGTCGCGGCATCCTTTCCGCCCTGCACCGCACCAGATCCGCCGGCCCGAGAGGCGGATATCGCGGCCGTGGAAAGAGAGCTCGTGAAGGACGCGGCGAGCGGGGCGAGGCGAAGGATTCGCGGAGAGTCGAGATCGATTCGAACAACGAGTCCGAGAACCGGCGGTCCTCGGCAGGAGGCGAGGCTGTCGAGGCTGTCGAGGCTGGCGAGGCTGGCGAGGCTGGCGAGGCTGGCGAGGCTGGCGAGGGTGGCTAGGGTGGCGAGGATGGCGAGGGTGGCCCTCGCCGAGGGAGTAGGGGAGGCGGCCGGCGCAGGAGCGAAGGGTGCAGGAATGGATCGCTGAATTTCTCGAATAATTAAGTTAGACCTCGGCGAGGTAGGGTTGGTCGCTTACCTACCAACACACGCCTTCGTACATAATGTACGAATGGTGGTACATACGCGTAGCGCGCGGCGTGCGTCCGGACGGCGGAGGAGCGTGGATATGTACGCGCGGAAATGGACGCGTATCTGCGCGTAGACCAGAGGGATATTCGCGCACACTAAAACCCGCCACAGCCTCCCTACGTCCACCCTCCGCTCGTCGGTGAAGCTCGCGCGGTATACTCGGCGGCATTGGATATATACTTAATGAAGCGTAAATAATTGAGTAATGTGCTCCAGGCCGTTCGATCGACGTTCCTATTGGTCGGTATTAATCTATTCCGGCGCATTAGCGGCCGGTATCTCCGCGAAGCGGCCTACGACCGCGCCTAGATACGCTCTCCTGCCTCTCCGCCCGTCCCCCGCTCGCCGCGGACCCCCGCCCGGCCCTCCCTTCGCCGCCGACCGACCTACGCCAACCCGTCTTCCCTGCCGGGAAGGTCGGGACTCGAGGACGGTGCCGGCTCTCGCGGAAGCCACCCTCTCCCTCGCTCACTCTCCATACCCCCCCCCCCCCCTGCCCCTTGCCCGTCTTGACCGCTTCGCACGCCACCTGCCCCTTCCTCCTCCCCTCCCCCCCGGGCCGTAAGTTTCTTTTGGCCGCCTAGGGGCTCGTTTCCAGGGCCGAAGTTAAAGCGGCACCGTCGCGAGAGAAGGCAAAGGCAGGGAAGGAGTCCGGGTTCGTCGAGAAGGGCGGGCGAATCCGCGAAACGCGGGGAGTCGCGGCGAGGGGTCGCGAGGGTGCGGAGAGGGTGGAAGGGGTTGGGCGGGTGAGGGCGATGGCGAGGGGGGTGGGGGGGGGGTGGGGTGGGGAGGGGAGGGGCGCTATCTTTGGAAAAGTCGCGCAAATCTAACTAGCGGAGCCACAGGTGTTTTCCCCGGGAATATATAGAGATCGGGCACGCTCCCTCCTCGGGCGCCTCTCGTGCCACCCCGGCCTATCCTTCGACGATCGCGCATCGACTTTTGCTCGGAGCGAATGGACGAGGGTCGCGCGACTTTGCTCGGCCGACCGTATCGAGTGCGAGCGAGAATCGCTGCCGGGTACGCGCCACGGCGGACCATCGCGAACGCGAGGACTCGTCGCGTTTACGGCTGCGTGCAAGGACGGACGGCCGGCAGGGTGTTGCGCTCTTGCGAGAGGGACACCGCGCGGAGGGCTGCGCGCGCTCCGTTCCGAGCCTCGAAGAGTATTCGAGAAACCCTCGAAGGAGGTGTCCCGACATCGAGAATCAAAAGCGATCGATGTATCGCGAGCTCGTTTACGATCTCCGTGCAAGGGACGAGGAAGGAGGAGGTTGTCGCGCGCGCGTTTCCAACGCGTCGCTCTACTTTCGATCTCTCGAGGCGATCTCACCCAGCGAGGGTGGCCAGCCAAGGGGATCGGCGTTTTTGAGGTGCTTGGACGGTCCGATCGTCGCGGCGAGGGCGAAGCGGCGCGGAGGGGGGCCGGGCGGGCTAGCTCAGAATATATAGGGGCTAGGGTGGGAGGAGCGAGGACGCGTAGAGCGTAGGGCGCGGGGCGTAGGTCGGTTGGTGGAGGATCGAGGACCGAGGACGAAGGGTGGAGGGTGCGGCATAGAGGCCGGAGGTACGGCGGGCGAAATACGCGCGGCCAAATGCGGGATATTAGCTCGTGATTAATTATTAATAGTATCGAGTGCCTGCTAATAGATATAATGTTATTGGAGCGAAATCAGTTGTCCCTGGGCGAGGAGGTCGTGACGGTAATATCGAGCGGTGCCGCACTCGATGCCGGCGAAAACGTACCGACCAAACGACCGATCGACCGATCGACCGATCGACCCACGGACAGACCGACCGACCGGCCGACCGGCCAATCCCTCGACTCGTTCGAGATTCAATCGCGAGGGCGAGGGCTATTTTCCTTCCGGGTATAATATCGCTTCGCCTCTGCCCACCCCCCGAAAATTGGGCTCGCGGATGGCCGAGCGAGTGACACGCTCGACGAGCGGAAGGTCGGGGCGCTCGGAAGCTCGAAAGTAGCGCGAAAAAAGAGCTTTGGCGCGTCTTAGGAGTATCGAGAGCGGAGAGCTCCGAAGGCCGCCTGGGGGCGGGGGACCCGGAGAGACGGTGCTCGTGCAAATGCGCGACCGCTCGGCCGCCGAAGCCACCGGTTCGCGCGACCATGCGAGAGAACTTTGGGATTATCCCGCAAGGTTGGTCGTCGATCCTCGATATTAAAACCGTAAGCCCCACGGGGCGAGGGCGGCCGCGACCTGCCCGCTCGAGCGTCGACGGCCGGCCTCGTTAAACCGATTCTTGCTCCGAAATGTGTGCCGCGAGAGAGTACCTCGCGGAGCCGCGAGACGAGAGCCTTCCTTCGTCTCCTCGCTCGTCTCGATCTTTCCGTCCTACTCCACCCTTTCTTCCAGCCTGCGCGACGCCTACTCCGCCCCCGCCGGTGCCCTCCTCGCCGCCCGCGCTCCCCTCCGGGAAACGTCGGAAAGGCGAAACGAGTCGGTCGAAGGAAAGTTAGCTCGTCGTCGACGGCACGGTACGGAATACCGGTAGGGCTCCGCAGGCAGTCGCAGGGGATGGTCCCGGGGCACTTTCTTTGAAGCCGACCGAGCCACTTGGCAAGGGTGCCGCCCGGACTGCCGAGTTTGGGGCAGGTCGCACATCAAAGGGCGAAATACTTGAAGCCGAGATTCCCCCCCGCGCCCTCCACGCTCCCGTCCCCGCCCTCGCCCTCGCCCTCGCCCTCGCCCTCGCCCTCGCGCCCCGTCTCTTCTCGCCAACACCGCGCCACCACCACCACAGACGCCGACACCGACGCCGACACCGACACCGACACCGACACCGACACCACCACCGTCCTCGCTGTCGCCTCGTGTGCCCTCGCTACCCGAACGCGCTCTCCCCACGTCCCGTGCTCATCGCTCTTACGCTCTTCCTGTCCTCCTCCTCCTCCTCCTCCTCCTCCTCCTCCTTCTTTCCGACGAGTGCCATTCTCCCTTCCTTCGTCACCGATGACCTCCGTTCTATTGTCCTCTCTCGACCGAAACCGCTCTCGTTTTTGTGCATGCACAGGAACGAGTCGTTCGGTCGGAGGTCGGTGCGCCGCTTCAAAGCGCTTCGATTTCGATAAAGCTCTTCTGCCGCGTACAGAGGCCGGCCGGCTTTTCACCCGCTGGTACGTCGCTTTAAAGCCTGCCTCGTTATCACCCTCGGCCCCGTCCCCCTTCCGCAGCGAAGTCGCGCGCGTGGCCTCGCGGACGAGAGCGGACGAGAGCGAGGCGCCGAGATTTGGGGGGCAGGCGAGGGCGAAGACGCGTCGCCGAGGGCCGACGGAGGCGATGCTCGGCCGATCCCCGTCTTCGCTCGAGCGGCGCGAGCACCACCGGCGGATGGGGATCGGCTCTTTTTCTGCCTTCCGCAAAATCGCGACGCTCGATTTACGAGCTTGCCGAATCTTTCGAGCGTTCCTTCGGCTCGCGATTTTATCGCCATATTTTAATCCCGCGAAATGCGCTTTGAAAAGCGGCAAACGGGTATACGTAGCACCAATACGCGCCGTTCCGACTGCGCGAACAAACCGTAGTTCCCGGGGATAATTCTGAAGAATAATGTTTTTTTTAATTCCCGTGCAGCGCGCGGTCTGCTCGTCGATAATCGTTGCCGGTGTCTCTATTTTTTCTGGCCGAGCGGGTGCATTAATTTGTAATTGCGCTCCGTTTTTACGCACGGAATCCGCCGATCGAAAAATAATCGTTTCGAGTTTGCCGATCGCAGGAATTGGCTCGTTTTGCGTTTTAGTTACCGGGAGCGAGCGGCCGCCTCGGTGGGCCGTAAAGGGAGTAGGGAGCGGGGAGGAGGGCGGCCGGTGGCGGTGGCGGTGGCGGTGGCGGCGGCGCCGGGGGGTAGGGGGGGGGCGGAAGGGCGGAGGCTTGCTTTTTCGTGGCTTAAAATTAATATGCATGGACCCGACAGCGAAACGTTTATCTTGCCAGCTTGATTTCGTTTTGATACGCCGACAAATTGGCCGGGCGCTGGCCGTGCGTGCGCTTCCGCGGTGATCCAATAGGCGTTCAAGGATCGTTGCGCCTCCGAGAGGAGGCACCGGCTCGCCGGTGCGCGCCCCGTCCGAAGGAACTCGAACGGGGCGCCATCGAGGGCAGAGGGATGGGGCCGCCGTCGCGAAAAAGAGCGCTCTTTTACGGGGGAAACGTCGGCGCGAGACAATATTCAACATCTGGGCCGAGCGGAGCGGTGATTAAAAATTAATAACGAATATCAACAGCGTCGGGGGGACCGCGGCGGTGGTGGTGGTGACGGTGGTGACGGCGGTGGAGGCGGAGGTGGCAACGGTGGCGGAGGCGGAGGCGGAGGCGGCGGCGGCGGCGGCGGCGGCGCTTCATTACTCGAAATTAAAAATCGTCGTTCGAATCGCGAATAAAAACTGACCGTGGCAGCTTCGGTTCTGTAATTACAAATATCCACATGGCGCCTGTGGAAAAATCGGTAAACAGACTCGTGATCGATGGCTGCCACCCCCACCTCGCGCGCGGCGTAGTTTTTTTTTTTCGTGGTACCGCGAATTACCATTGCAAACGCGCTTGGTGCCCGTAAAAGCGGCGGATCGCGCGGATTTGGCGGCAATGCGATTTGGAAAAAGGGGGCAGCCCGGCAGGAGGAGGTGGAGCTGTCGGAGGTGGCAGAGGTGGCGGAGGCAGGCGGAGGCAGGACGAGGACGGAGCTCTCCTGCGCGGACGTCCCGCTCGGCTCGTCCCGTCGGCCAAGGCTCGCCGCGTGTCGCCGAGGCCTCGCGGCGGATCGGGGGCGGCCAGGGGGCGGCAAGGCCTGGCGCGGCGGGCCGCGGACCGCGCGGGGCGGGAAGGCTCGAGTCGGGGAGAGGTGAGGCGGAACGGCACGGTACTCAGCGGCGCGCTGACCTGCAAATTGTCATTCCGCATTTAGCGACAATACCAGGAAGAACGGTCGTTGTCTGTGGCACCAATACCGAGGCGCGATATTAAAACGGCGGGCGGCGCGAAAATAATTACATTTCATAATTGGCTAAAATATCAGAAATGAAAATTAGTTTATCGAGCGTCGCGTTAATAATTTCGCTTAATCGAAGCGACCGACGGCGGGCGGGCGCGGCGGCGGGGGCGGGCGCGGGGGCGGAGGCGGACGGCGGGCGGCGGGCGGATGGTATTCGCGACGCCTGCACGGGATCAGGTGTACCGGAATAAATCACCGGCGAATCGGCAGGTTGGTTCGGTGTCGCGCTACTCTTTGGCGGTGCGCGCTCGAGGGAACGATTTTTGCTTCGCCCTCCCGGCCTCGCGCGCCTTCCTCCTCCTCCTCCACCCCCCCCCCCCCAGGCCGCGGCCGGCCACCCTCTCGCCCGGCCCTCCCTCCCCCCCGGCCACCCCTCGGCCATCCCTTGGCCATCCCTTGGCCATCCCTTTGGCCGTCGGCGGCGCGGAGGGAAGAAGGGGCCGGGGCCGGGGCGGCGATGGACGCGATTACTCGCCGGCCGCCGCTCCAGATACGCTCTCGCCTAAATATATTTATCCGAATACGTACGCGTACCGCTCGAGCGCGCATACGGATTATATAAAGGTTGTCGCGGCGAGATAACGTACTCTGGCTCCGCAAAAAAGATATTTTTGCCCTCGTCGGGCTGTCACGGCCGAAAGTATAATTGTGTTCTTGCAGCGTTTGCTCGTTCACACGTGTCACCGACGCTTCCGCTTTTAATCGCGATTATCAATTTCGGCGCAGAAAATAGCAGCCGTTTAATTGGCGTATGACACGCTTACCGATGCGGTAATTTAATGTCGGCCCGCCGTTTACCGGCTGCCGGGATCGGTGATCCTACGCTCGATTCGCGGGATGATCAAAGTTTCACGCGTGGTCACCGCTCGGTCGGACCGGATCGTCCCGGTTTAATGAGTTTGTTTAGTAATAATTACCTGCACGATCCGCGCCGCGGCCTTTCTCCGATTTCATTCGCTCGAAAGCCGCTCGCGGATCGGTGGGGGATGCCGCGCGCCACGCCAGCTCCTCGCCGCGTGTCCGCGTGTCCGCGTGGCCGCGCGACGCCGACGCCGGAGCCGGAGCCGGAGCCGACGCGCCAAAGCCGACGCGCCAAAGCCGAGGTCGAGCGCGGCCCGAGATAGAAGGCGGCCCTATTTTTTCCCTCCTCGAGCACGAGACGCGGCCGAATCGATAATCCGGCCAAGAATCTACGAAAATTCTCGCCGGGTATTTATAGCATTACGGGGGGTATTACGCGCCGAGGACGATGTATCGTTTAACCGGAATTTTACGAACACAATGGGCTTCATTATTTTTAATTAAATTTAAAATTATATCGCGCGCGAAAGGGAGCTCGGTATTTTGCCGAATATGTAATTTATATTTATGCATCGCCGATTCATTTGCGCGATTTAAGTTTGCAGAATTTTTATTCCACCCCTTTAATTACTCAAATACCACGCGCGTGTTATACGCGATCGAAGGATCTGCAATATAAATTTAGTAAATAAATCAACTTTTATTCGCCGAAATTGGAAATACCGCGGTGGCTTTATAAAACGTTGGGAATAACGGATCGCCGCCGATCGGCGCGCGCTCGAAAATGGAGATTTTCGAGCGCGTTGATACGCTCCTCGGTCGAGCGATCGCCGGGCCAGCGATGCGTCGCGCCCTCGGGAGGAGGGCGAGGGGCCGGCGCGGAGGCGCTCGCTGGGGGCGCGAGGAGGCGGCCGAGCGGACGCCAATGGGCCGCCGCTCTCGGCGGACGGCGAGGAGTCGCGAAAGGGCGAAGGGCCGTAAGGGCGGGGGGCGGATCGAGGAAAGCTTAGGCTCGGGCCGGCCTAAGGTAAAGGCATTTTTAACGAGACTCGCGCAAAAATCGTTAGTTATTCAATCGGGCGAACGAACCGTAACGAGCGGATTGATTAAGCCTAAGCGATTCCCAGGCCCCTCTCGCGCTGCCGAGCCCGACCCTCGTTTCTTATTTTCCATTCCTCCTTTTTTCCTTTCCCGCGGCAATTAAACGCGCATCGAAAGTCATTAGGGTGGGCGCGCGCGTAGGTGCCCCGGAGAATACGCGATGCCGAGTCGCGTCGAGGAGTCGGCGAGTCGAGGAACCGAGGAGCCGAGGAGCGGAGGAGCCGACACCGTGGAAAGTCCGGCCCGTTAATTGGAGCAGCCAGCGCGCCGTCGAGGGAGTTTTGGCAAGGCCGCGAGCTCGTACCGGGGGCGAGGGCGAGGGCGAGGGCGAGGGCGAGGGCGAGAGCGAGGGCCAGGCCGCCCTCCCGTCGGGCGGAAAAAAGCCGCGATTACCGGTAGCCGGGCGAGATCCGGCGGCGGCGGCGGCGGAGGTCCGAAGGAGGAAAGGCCGGAGGGCGGCGGGGAAGGAAGGGCCGGTGCCGCACGCGCCTCCTCCCGCGAGCGGGCCGCGCGCTCGCCGGCGCAAATAACGGTCAGTATTTTGCAGTAATATTTCACCGGAGCAGTTGGTATTAATTCGTAATATGTTACCGGGAAACTATACGAAAGCCCACCCTCCCCCTCGCGCGACCCTCCCTCTCCCTCCCTCGGCCGCCCGCGCCCACCCTCTCGGCCGCGATGGACATCGTCCCGCGACCACCCTAATATATGGTCCGGTATTATTGCAATGCAATGGACAGAATACTGTCAAAATTTATCGGCAGCCGTTTTTCATGCGCCGCGTCAAATGAGCCGAGCGATTAAAGCGCGTGAATTAGCCCCGAAATTTTCGGGCGCTGTCGCGCGACAAGAAACAAATGGAATCGAACTCGTAACAAACGCGTCAGCTCGCGAGAATCTCGCGCGCAGTCTCGATCGGGGGGAAGGGCATCGATCGGCGCTCGATACGCGAGACCCCCTCCCCGCTGCCGGGCCTCGACCTCGAGAGATCGCTCCCTCGAGGGGAAGGTGCTGCGAGACCGCGCGCCGCGCGGACCAGCTATCCTCGCGGACCACCGCCGCGGCCGCCGCCTTCGTCCCTGGCCATCTCGCGCCTCTCCTCCTCCTCCTCCTCCCCCTCCTCCTCCCCCTCCCCCTCCCCCTCCGCCTCCGCCTTATCCACCTCCTCGATCCTCTCGTCATCGAGCAGAGGCTTCTCGGGCTCGCAATCTCGTACCTAAATTGCCAATCAAGGGGGTATTATTTTCCCGTTAGTTTATTCGCGCCGCGGAGGAAACTCGGCGCGAAGCTTCTTCTTCTCCTCCGGGCGTGTCGGGTTCTTTCGGCGCGCGGCCTCCGCCTTCGGCGAGATTAGCCGCGCTCTCTCGAGGTCGCGCGGCGCGATCGGTCAGCGGCGATCGGCGGGGCGCGAGAGGGCGCCTCGCTCGAGAGGGCGAGGGAGGAGAGGGGAGGGAGGGCGAGAAAGCGAAAAGTCGAGAGAGCGGGAGGACGGGGCGGGCGGCCGTATTCGTGCACGTTTAAGTGTACGTACGTGCCTACGCGTCTTTTCACTTGGCGTGCGCGACGGATAGCGGAAGAACGGGGGGTAGGGTAAACCTCCCTCTAGTGGTCTACAGAAGTCAGTACAGCGTGGTCTAGGGGTTCCGCGTTTCAACTACCCTCTTATATACTAATTATCATCGTCGCGCAGTCTCTTGATGTAAATGCCTGAATGCACCGACGTAGTAGCGCGGTACGAAGGGATCCGTCGGCCGGCGGAAGCGACGACGGGGGAGGACGCGAGTGGAGGATGAGCCGCGCGGGAATTTTATATAAAAAACCGCGCGGTCGGCCCCTGCCTTGCCTCGAATGCGGAAAACCCCCCTCCCCCCTCCCCCTTCCCCCTTCCCCCTTCCCCCTTCGCAGCCGCCGCACCCCTCGCCCTCGCCCCTCGCCCCTCGCCCCTCGAGCTTTCGACGCCGGCACTTTCGCGCAAAAACCCTCCGTCTGCCTCTTCCGCTTCCCGCCTTACACGCCCCCCACCCCCGAGCCACGCTCCCTCCCTCGGCTCGCGCCCCCTCCCTCTCCGTCTCCCGCCGAAGCGAGTCGAGAGAACCCAAGAGCCGAGGGTCTGGCGTTTAAGGGTAAAAAGAAGAAGATCGTCGTTGCTCGTCGCGCGATTCTTTCGCACCCCCTCCGAGGAAAAACTTTTTCAAAACCCGCCGCGGCCGTCGGAGGCGCGTCGCCTCGATCGGCGGGCATCGAAGATGGTTGGGAGGGGGGGAGGGGGGGGGGATGCGGGCAGGACGTGGAATAATTTAAAGGGAGGCTCGACGGCACTCGCGGTGGGGCGCGCTGCCAAGGGGTGGATCGGCGCTCTAAATTACGAGCGATATTAAGATCTGGCGATTGCGCGAAATGGTATGCAAAGCAATTCCGGAGTGCACGCAGGCGGACGCATACACGGGGCGGACATACGCGGACGTAGGTGCCGCGGCCTCTACCGGTTTTTAACGGACACGTTGGAGGACCTCCGCGGTCCTATAAATTTCTGTCGCGGTCTGGAAAGGGTCGCGGGCTTTCTCTCTCTCTCTCTCTCTCTCTCTCGCTCTCTCTTTCGGTTCGTTGGGCCAGCAGCCGCCAATGAAGGAGGAAGGAGGAGAGGGAAGAGGGAAGGTGCGTTCGAGGACCTGGTCGGTCGGCCTCCTCGGCGGGCTTCCGTCGGTTCTGCGCGCCCTACGCGCCCAATATCGGGCCGAGAGGTATATCGAAGGCCTCTCCTCCGGGCTCCTCGCCTTTCCTTTTCCCGGCTCGGCTAGGTTTCGAAACGGGCGAGAAGTCACGGGACAAAACCTGGCTTCGACGCATTGTTTCGTCGTTTTCAATGGCGCGCGCACAATGCGAGCCGATGCGCGCGGTTGGCGAAGTTGCATCCATCGGACGCGCGCACTCGTTCCCTGGCCCCGTATCAACCTATGCTCGCTCGTTCGCCGACCGTTCGGCTCGTTTTGGTATCGTCTATTCTCGAAGGCCCCTCTTCTCCCTCTTTCCCTTTATCGCCGCCGCCCCGTCCCTTCTTCGGCCCTCGGCGGGGCGCGCAGCGCTCGAAGGGTCGCGCGCCGGGGAAGGAGAGAGGGAGAGAGGGAGAGAGGGAGAGACGGAGAGAGACCGGTGGGTAGCGACGATAGATGCGTCGGTTCCATTACAACTTGTTAATGAGACGGATCTGCCGTTATGCGCCCCTTGCCTTTCCGCCATCGTCCGGTATTGTGCGACCGACGTGTATCGGCCATTGTCTCCCCCGGATAATAATATCTGGGTAACGACCCAGCGCGACCGGAAGGATTCGTCCGGCGTAGCGCCGCATCCGGAGCGCGGAGGCGCCAAGATGATCGGAACCTCGTCGAGCGTCCAAGAGCGGCCTCTCGCACCCTCTCGCACCCCCCGGCCGCGAAACGCGCCAAGCAGCTCGCGCCCAACGTCTTTATCCCCTTCCGGCCGCACGATCGCACGCGCGAGGCCGCTCGCCCGCGCCATTCTTTGTCGCCTTGCCACCGTATTTCATCGTCGGCCAACGTTGCGCCGCTAAAACGGCCGGATTACGAGCGTCCGGCAAACTCTTTTTATTTTACTCGCGCTTTTGCCCCAAAATCGACCGTCGCTCCCATCCTTCCCCCTCGCCTTTTATTTATCCCGGCCGCTCTGCCGCGCTCGCGATTTCGGGCGGCTCTCATCGTCTCTCCCTCTCCCTCTCCCTCTCCCTCTCCCTCTCCCGCTCCCTCTCCCTCTCTCTCTCTCTCTCTCTCTCTCTCTCTCTTTCTCGGCAAAGGGCCAGGAAGAGCGACGCGATAATCGCTCGTAGATCGCGCCGATGCCAGTGGCCCGCTTCTTGCCCCCGCAAAGCCGTTGGTTTCGCGCGCCTTGGACGCGCCACGTCCTCGGCCGAGTGGAGCGAAAAGGCCAAATTGCTTTACCGCGGCAACGTGCCGGGGATTAAGCCGGCGGGCGCGCGTATTGCCGCAGCACGCAGGATGTGGCACCTACACGGCCCTACGCCCGCCGCACGCCTCTTGCTTCGCTCCTCTCCCTTACTCGCCCGCGCGCGCGCGCGCGCGCCACCGACCGACCCTCCGCCCCGCCGCTGCCCATTATAAACGACGCGCGGTTGTGTACGCGCGCTCTCTCTCTCTCTCTCTCTCCCTCTCCCCCCTCCCCCTCCTCGTTATCCTTTGCACCCTTTGCCTCTTTCTCCCTCGAGCGCCCCTCTCTCCCGTGCCGGCCGAGCCCGCTCTCCCTCCTTCTCTCTCCGCACCCCCGATGCCCGACACTCGATACTCGACACCCGATACCTAATTATGTTAAACGCTTCCGGATTTTGCGGCCGGATTATGCGGCCTCGTTGCCCTCGTGTTTTGCCCCTCCCCCTCTCTTTCCCGCGCGCCGCGCCGGCCACCGGCCCTCTCCACCCCCGCGGATTCGCCTCCGCCGCGCCACGCCGCGCACGAGTGCCGAGCTGGAGGAAGAAGAAGATACGAGGACGAGCCCGCGCGCCGATAAAGAGGCCGAAGGCGCGTTCTCGATTTCCCCCGCGAGCTCGAGAAGAGGGAGGGAGGAACTGGAGAGCTCTCTCCTCGCCGCCATCGAGGGCTTTCGTTCTCGGGCCCTCGATCGCCGGTGCCGCGGCGTGCCGAGCGAGGCGCCTTCCTTGCCTCCTTGCCCCGACTGCCCTCTTCCTTCCTCTCCTCGGTGCCTCTCCTCGCCACTCGCCACTCGCCCGATCAAATTCTCTCGGCACAACGGCTCGATGCGCGTCTCCCTTCGGTTCCCTCTCGTGCCCCCTTTCGTTCTCGCGTCGTTCGCGCCTCCCAAAGGGTCCGCCTTCCTCCTCTCCCGCGCGTCTTCCTCCGTACGCGTCTGCGAAACGTACGCAAAGTCTACGCGCCTAGGAAGAAGTACGTGGACGGCATCGGGACGAAGGGCGAGCGATCGCGCGCCACCGCGACTCCTCGAAACCTACGTCCGCCGAGCTCTTCGGCCTGCGGTGCTCGGCGCTCGGTTGCATCCGACCGTCAACCGTCGGACGGTCAAATGGATCGTGCGCGCCTCGAGGATGAGGGTCCTCGCGAGAGGACGCCGCCAGCTCGCCCTCGCCCCGGTCACTCGGCGGAGCGCGACCGATCGACCGATCGACCGCCTTCCGCCTCGAATCGGTCTTCCCTCCGGGAAGGCTCGCGCCAGTTATCGCGCGCCTAAGCGGAGCTCGATGCGAGATCGACGAGAAACAACTTCTTCCTCGTCGAACGCGTTAATACCCCTTATCTTTACGTCCGAGCCGCGGCCGGGTGCGCGGGGAGAGAGAATCGGTCGGCGCGTTCTCGATAACTCGCCGACAATGCCGTATCGTCGATGGGATTTACGCTGGAAATGGAATAACGCCAACGACGCTTTGGGCGCGCAACGATGGTACGCGCGTATCCTCGTCCCTCCGCCGTCCCTCCGCCGTCCTCCAAGGCCGCCCCAGGAACCCCGAGGACGCCCCCTCGCCCCTCGCGGACTCTTCTTCGAACGCTCGACGGCAGAGCGTCCCGGAGTGCGGAGCGCAGGCGGCGGGTGCTCGAGAACGATCGACGCTTCTTTCACGGCCACCGCTCGTTCGCGGCGATACCGCGGACGGCGATCGTACCCTCGATACTCTCCGGTCCGTAAAGGCGCATCGGAGCCTGGCCCGGGGGAAGGGAGAGTCGGGCCGGGCGATCGGCGGAGGGGCCGTTGGCGCGGCCAGCTGCCGCGGTAGGAGCGCGTGGACGATATTCGTCTTTCCCGAGTTTGCTTTAATCGCCGGCGACCGGTCAACGAGGCGTAAACGTTGGCGCAACACGTGTACGCTCGCGTTAATTGCCCGATAAAAATCACGACACGCCAGCCGCGAGAGGTGGGCCGGGGCGAGGCGAGGCGAGGCGGGGCGGGGCGGGGCGAGGCGAGGCTATGCGAAGCGAGGCGGCAAGGCAACAACGGCCCAGGTCGCGTGGTCGTAAAATTAAAAATGCCACGCTTCCGTCGAGGATCGCGTTAGTCGGCCATTAATTCATTAATTATAAGGGCACGCGCGTTGCAGCCATGCGAGGATATTCGTCGCGACGTCGCGCGCCCTTTCTCCGCTCTTTGTCGCGCCGAGGCCGAGCTCGTCGGCGGGTCAAAGGCGTCGCCGTCGGAGGCCCCGCCGCCCCTCTCGGCCCTCCCGGATCGCGAGGCCCGATCTTCGCCGCGTTTTTCTCCCGGAATCTTTTTGCGACTACCGCGCCGAGCGCGCCTGCCGACGGGAGCGGAGCTACGTAATCCCGTCAGGGTGGCTTTACGATGGGCAGCCCCCTCGCCGCCCTCCTCCCGCCCTCCCTCGCGCGCCGCGGACCCCGAGCTGCGAGACGTAAACTTTACGACGGTGTTTATGAATATTTATATTAATCTACATTTTACGTCATCGTCCGCGCGAGCGTGCGCGCGGCGAAGGGGGCCTCGGAGCGGCGGGGAGGAGAGAGGAGGAGGAGGAGGAGGAGGAGGAGGAGGAGGAGGAGGAAGAGCTCCTCCGCGCGAGAACGATCTCGACGAGGAGTCGACGCTCGAGTCCGCGGCGCTGGCCGTTCTCGATCCTCGATCCTCGATCCTCGATCCTCGATCCTCGATTCTGGCGATTCGTCTCGGCAGATCCTCTCCCCTTGGCCGAGGCGCGGACGCGAAGGAGCGGCCTCCGAGGCGGGTGGGCGCGTCGGTCGATCGGCGAAAGGCCGAAGCGTCGCGCTGCCGCCTCCTTCGGCGAGAGGAAGTCTTCGCTCTTCGGTCTTCGGCAAGGACGACGGCAGATCGATATTCCTCGAGGAGACCGAGGCTCCGCCAATGGCTATTATCTCGCGCCTACATATGCATCGCTCCGTGCATCGCTCGGTACACTGAATTCCCCGTACACAAATACGTACGCCGACGCGTTACTTGGGTGCACGCGCACAACGAGGCGCGCGTGCACGCCGAGGACACGCACACGTCGGAGCGAGTATAACTCGGCGGCCATCTTGGATATTAGCCAACCAGAACAATAGTATACACAATAGTAGGCGAGCTAGCGAGCTAGCGAGCTGCGTTTCGTACCACCCCGATCCTCCGCACCTTCTCGTCCCTTCCTTCTGCCCTCTCTTCGGCCCTCTCTTCGGCCCTCTCTTCGGCGACCCACCCCTCCGGACTCCGCGCTCCTTCCTCCGGGCCATTCCCTCCCGAGCCTTCTTCCTCCCCGCCCATCGGCCGGGACGTTAGCGAGGCGCCTTCGGGACGTCGGCCAGAGAGAAATAGAGAGAGAGAGAGAGAGAGAGAGAGAGAGAGAGAGAGAGAGAGCGAGAGCGAGAGCGATCGGCGACGAGTGTTCGGGAATAAAACCGATCCTTTTCCCGCCTCGTCCCTCCCGCTGCGCGCCCCTCTCGAGTCCTCTCCACCCCGAGGAGCGGAGCTCCGCGAGCCTCCGAAAGATTTTTCGCGAGGGCCGAACAGCGCGCTCGCGATCCTCGAGCCGTCGTCGAGTCGGCGGTGCTGGCGGCGGGGAATACGTTTTGCACCGACTGTACATCCTATTCGCGCACGTGAATATATTAGGGTGGTTCTGCTCCCCCTTGGAACTCGAACACATACAAATTAACGATATTACTCGTACGTACGTACGCGTACTCGCGCTTACCGTCTGCGCGGATCGGACAGAGACGTAAAACGAGCGAGTGGTACGGTGCGGTGCGGTGTATAACGCGCGCCAAGGGGTGGTACGCGTTCCCCGCGAACGTGTACGTTTGCGCGTACGCGTACTCGCCCAGGACGGGGATGAAATATTATAATACGTCACTTGGCAACTGTGCCGCGCCATCGAGCGGTGTATACCAAGTTTCAAATACGCTAATTCGAAAGCCACCCCTCGCGCGTTCCCTCCGGCGCGGTCGGAGTCGCGAGACTTCTTTTTCGCTTAACCCACCCCACGCTCGAGCCGCCAGACCCCCCCCCCCCCCCCCCCCCCCCCCCCCCCCCCCCCCCTCTCGCCCCCTCGCCCCCGCCCAGCCCCTCGCCGCCTCTCGCCCTCTCGCCCTCTCGCCCACGCCTCGCCCCCTCGATGCCGCTCTGCCACGGCGCCTCGGCCGCGCCTGGAGGGGGAGGAAAGAAAACGCTCGCGAGGAGGATATATCGGTCGTAGCGCCGATTGCGCCCACTGCCCCCTCCGCCCCTGGCCGCGTGCCCTCGCCAGAGGCGCGCCCAACCATCGTCCGGCCGACGAGCCTCTTTACTCGCGCTCCCCTGCCCCGCTTCCCCGGCCCTTGCCTTCCCATATCTTCCCTTCGTCCTCCTTACCCAAAGCCTCCTCCTCCTCCTCCTCCTCCTCCGTCCGCGAGCGCCCCATCGACGAGGACGCGCGCACCTATATGATCGCGTCGAATCCTTCTCGCGAGCATCGTCGAGCGACAGAGAGAGCGAGGGAGAGAGAGAGAGAGAGAGAGAGAGGGAGAGAGAGAGAGGGACAGGGAGAGGTAACTCGCCGGGCAGGGGGAAAGGGCAGAAGAGCGGCGCCGAAGGAGCGAGTTTCGGCGGGTATTCGGTGGACGAGAAGCCGTCGACCGGCCGTAATGCGGAAAGGACGCTTCGCTCCGTCCTCCGCTCGCTGCTCGATAATGGCGAACTCGAAAGACGCCCGGTATAGCGTGCCTATTCGCGAGGGTGTGGTTTGATTAATGACCTATTCGATACCCCTACCCTGCGTGCGCGGATGCCTCGCACCGGGCGTACTATCGAATTCTACCTAAACACCCGTCCGTACGAGGACGTAAGCTCGCTCGTCGGTGTTGCGCCGCAAACCTGCCCCGTGTATTCGCTCCACACCCAGCCCACCCCCGCGCGCATACGCGCGCGCCCTAAGTACGGGACCGACGTTAATTTTACACCCTTACTCTCCCGCCCCTCTCTCGCTTCCCCGATTTCCGCCCTTTCCGCCCTTTCCCTCCCTCTCCGCCTTTTCCGCCAGCGTCGTCCACCGATTCCCGGCAAGTCGCCCCCGAATACTTTGACAAATTCCTCCGATATCTTGGAAAAGTCCGTCGGTGGGGCCGAGCCGGGAGCTCTAATCGAAAGGAAACATGGCGTCGCATATAAATAAGAATTTATAGACGATGAAAAATGCGGAGGAAAGTTGGAGTTTCGCTCGAGTTTCCTCCCCGCCGCCGTTCTTTCCCGCTTTTCTACACCACCACTGGCCCGACTGGGCGGCATCGTCGGCCTCTCGGTGTGCCGCCGTCACCGGCATCGCACCACCACCGCCGACACCGCCGACACCACCGACGCCGCCAACCTTCTCTCTCGGCCTTCCTTTCCCGGCCGCGAGCGGCGGCTAGCGCCGAGAAGAGAGGAGGAGTGGGCGGCCGCGGAGGGGCCGGGGATTTGCAGGACGAGGTAAAAGTTTGGCGCGAAAAGCGAAAACTCTCGCTAATGGCTGTTTTTCTTGGAGCGAACGCTTGAAAAAAGCGAGAACCAAAGGCGGCCGATAAGGAGGGGAAAATCGCTCGACGCCGACGTTGGCGAGGACCGCGCGACTCCCTCGGTCGGCGCGGATCTCGGAAAAAGCTCGATCCAAGCATCGCGGCATTTCGGCGCGTTCGAGACGAGTTCCCGTCGCTGGCGCGGCCCTCTCTTGCCCTTGGCGATCCTCGTTCGGCTCGAGAGCCGACTTTGTCCGCGAGTCGTCGCTCATCGACCTCTCTCTCTCTCTCTCTCTCTCTCTCCCTCTCTCTCCCTCTCTCCCTCTCGCCCCCTCTCTCGCTCGCTCGCTCGCTCGCCCTCGCTCTCAACGGCGGATAACTATAATTGCGCAGCTCGAAACGCGGATCGCTACTCTATGCTCGAGTGCTCGATGCTCGAAGCCTGGCGCTGGCCGCTGCTCGATGCTCGGCCAGCGTATCAAGATAATGGATTCCGTCGACCGATGGTTCGTACGTGCAGGTCGATGCGCGGTACGGGGTTGCGCCGTTGATTTCTATCGCATCGCGCTATCCTTCGTCGAGGGCCGGCGGCCATGGGGCCTCGCGATGTCTTTCGGGCTAAAGCGTCGCCGATGAGGCCACGGCCCGAAAGACGGGGCTCGCTCGCTCGGCCGGAGCGCGCACAAGCGGCACCGGCTAAGGAAAGAATCCAAAGTGTAAATAAAGACCCGTTCGCGATGCCGGCGATGTTTGCCGAGCGCATTAAGGCGGCAGGAGCAGCGCCCGTCGGATGGCTCCGCGGCCCGAGGTGTATCGGCCCGATGCTGGGCTCGAAGCTCGGCTCGATGCTCGGCTCGGCTCGGCTCGGCGCGGAGGAAGGCGGAGGGGACTACCGGTGGCGGCGGCGGCGGCGGCGGCGGCGACGATGCGGCTTAAGGCCTATGTACCGCTTCGGGGGCTTACCGCTCCGAGGGGCTCTCGCGGTACGTAGCGTTGACACGCACGCGCGCGCATCCGCTGGTAGGCGCGCACACGGACGATCTCGTACGGGGAAGAGGCCGACGGCGGTGGTCGATCGGCGTAACTCGCGCGTTCCCGGCTACGACCACGAACGCGTACCGTCCCTTTGTCTATGTCTTACGGCTTACATATAATTCCGTGTTTGCCGAAAAGATCGAGGCCCCGTATTCAGGAGCGTACGCGCCCTCGCCTCGCCTCGCCCTCGCCCTCGCCCTCGCCCTCGCCCTCGGCCTCGGCCTCGCCCTCCGGGGGAGAAGGGGGACGGGGGAGCGACTCTCACCCCCCTCTCGCCCCCGGCCCTGGCCCCCACGCCCCCCACGCCCCCCACGCCCCCCCGCCCTCGGTCGCGAAGCGTCCGCACGGATTTTTAATATGCCGTGTGCCGTAGGTGGGTAAACGCTCCGATGCGCCAACTCGAGGCGAGCATCCGGCGCGGCGCAGAGCCGCGGAGAGGCCCGGAGAACTCTGCACGTCGCGACCCCACCCCCGCGCACACGGCTCATCGCCATCTCGCGGATCACGGCCGCGCGGAGCCGGCGTGATTAAAAATTGCTCTATTTTAAAATGCTGATCGCTCCGCTTTGGGGTTTCGCGGAAGCAACGCCGATACGATGCCGCGCGATATCGTTTGCAACCGCGGCCTCCGTGCGTACACATCGCGAGGAGTAATCGCGGCTTTGCGGCCGCCCCGCGATCGCCCCCCTACCACCGCGCGCCCAACCCCCGCGCCTTCCGGGGGGCCGAGCGTCTTTCGGCCCCGAGGACGTCGATCTCTCGAGACTCGCGGCCCGCACAGCGCCGAGTCCGCCCCTCCCCTCCTCGCCCTTACCCAGCCCTTACCCAGCCCTTACCCAGCCCTCTCCTCCGGCCGCGGGGCCTTTAACTTTAATTCTGATATATTTGCGAGGAGGGCGAGATACCCCGAGCGACGAGAGGCGCGAAGGGAGAGGGTGGGAGGGAGGGAGGGAGGGAGGCGGCCGAACGAAGGCCGTAGGAGGGGCGTAGGCGAGACGGCGGAGATGGGGGGTGAGTTATAAATTATAAGGCATTAGGGGGCCGGTCTGACTCCGGTGGATGTGCTCGTCGGATGTGTAAGGGGATGATTATGCCTAATGGTGAGATATTACCCGACCGGTATTACTTGGACACGGGCGCGGCCATGTTCTAATCTTTTCGACAGGGTTTCCTACTTTTCTGCCGGCGCGAGATACTCGCGCTCGTGGCCGACGCGCTGGCCGAAACAAAAAACTAATTTCCCTCATCGGCGCTACACGACGAAAGTCCGCCCTCGTTCCGTTTCGCTCCCGACGACTCTTCTTCGCTCGCTCCCTCGATCCTTTGCCCGAGCAACGAGAGCCGCGTTTCTCTCCGTCGCCCCTCGATCCGCCCTCGGCCGCCAAGGACCGTCGGCGGATTGGGGGCCGGGGGGGGGGGAGGGGGGCTGGCTGGCTGGCTTGAAAAAGAGCGCGAAGAGAGCCGGTAATCGGCGCACCCTGAGCGGTTTGAAATCGAGCACGGATCCGCGCGCCTTCCACGGCCCCCCGGAGGGTGGACTGGGAGGTGGGCGGTGGTGGCAGGGGGGGCGGCCAGGTTCGTTGGCCAATACCCATTTCCTCCAACGCCATTTTTCTTCCCTTCGTAAAACGCAAAGTTGGACGTCGATGGGTGCGGCCGAGGGTGATTTCGCGTGGGCGTAGGTGCGCGGCCCTCGGAGGCCGGTGCGGGGGGCGTCGGGGGTATCGGGCGTATCGAGGGATTCGGCAGGCGGCAAGCGGGGCGACACCTCCGCGAGATCCTCCGGAGATAGGAGGGCGCGCCTGACGAGAAGCACGTCTCGAAAGGCTCGCGTGATCGCTCTCGCGTCTTCGTGAGAATCGCCGGGTCGTACGACTTTTGCGCACGACGAGGGAGACCGGGGTTATTTATAGGCGAGGTAACGACCACCGCCCGTCTCGCCGATAGGAATCGACCATTTTCCAAATCAGTTTCGCCGCTTTGTCTTCGTAAATCAACGAACGCCGCGTCCCGCGCCGACCTGGCGATGGCTTTGATCGTAATTAACGCCCTTGGAATTAGCGAAAGGGACGCGTCGCGATCGCCGGAAATCGGAGGCGGGGATGGGCGTCGAGGATGGCCGAGAGGCTCGAGGACCGGTGCGCGCCGAGCGGCGAGCGAGTCTTCTCGCTGGCTAAGCCCCGCGCGCCTTCGAGGAAATCTCGAGCTCGAGCCTTGGGCCGGATCCCGAGGACGGCTCGCGTCCGAGGAAGAAATTAGCTCGTCGACGTAATCGTCGTTGCGTGAGCGGCCGCGATAGCATCGGAGGGGACGAGCGCCCGCCAGCGCTCGTTCCCTTCCTCCCGCGGCCTCTCGCGCTCCCTCCCCCCTTTTCTCTCTCTCTCTCTCCCTCTCTCTCCCTCTCTCTCCCTCTCTCACCCTCTCCCTCACTCTCTCTCCCTCTGGCATAGCTGGCCCTAGCAGAGCTGGAACGCGGAGAGTCCGTCGTGCGCGGGCCCGCGCTCGGTCCTGGCTCGCGACGCGCGAAGAGCCAAAAGTCGAAGAGGGGCTAGAGCCCCCGGGATCTTTGGCTGTCGGAGGCGAGACGGGGCAAGAGGGCGCCCGTGGTGCGCGCGGGCCGCGCGTCTCCGCGAGCTTGTAGGCATACGCGCGGCAGGAGCGAGCGCGAACCTTTGGCCGCGGCGCGGCCGTGGAGCGAGGCGCGTACGTATCGGGATGGCGTGCCTACGCACACACGGCGACGGAACGAACTTTGACATGAATTACTTAGATTAATTTGGTTGGACGGCAGAATGGGCCGTCGTTGTTGCTCGCTCTCCGACCTTCTCCCCGTCGCGCCACGATACGGCACTCCGGCGAGCACCTCCGGCGCCGCTCCACCTTTGTCCTCGCAGCAACCGCCGACGTAGCCGCCCGCCGGTATCGATTCCAACTCGCGCTTTTCCCCAATTTCGGAGGGCTCGCCCGTCCAAGAGAACTCGAAGGAACTCGAGGAAGGGCCTCGCGGCCCCATCCAGCCTCCGCGGCCGTCGGAGGACGCGTTTCTCGCCGGCGCCAACTCCGGCGGCCCCCTCGGCAGGAGTCGACGAGAGGGGAGCCCCGCGGTTATCGTATCGCGAACCGAGCCGAGGAGTAAATCACCCGGTTTATCGGCCGTCCGAATTTGGGACGACGATAAATTTCGACCGGCGCCTTTACTCGCGTGAGTCCTCGAAACTTTGGTCTCGGGCGGCCTCCGAGGAGGGATTAAAACGGGCATCGATCGGCCGGCGTTACGGCCAGAAGTCGTGGCCGGACGCGTTCCCGGAAGCGCGGCCTAATTTCGATTTCCGACGCCCGCTCGAGACTCGAAGAAGGAGCCCGCGGCGCTTACGCGGCCAGCGGCTCGCGGCTCGCGGCGCGCGGCGCGCGGCCGAGCGCCGGGAGGTCCTCTCCGGCCGGCGGAGCGCGCGGCCAAGACTTTTTGCATTTTCGCTCCGCTCGGAGAGGAAGAGGGCGGGGGGGGGGGCGGTCGGGATGCGCGTCCGTGTGCCGCGTCTACTCGGTGTCGCGGAAATAATAGATGAACCGGCTACGCCGGCCGTGCTACCGGGGGGCTAAACAATGTTTTTCAGCCACTGAAATCCTCCTGAATTTTTCATCGGCCCCTATGTTTTAACCCTTTCGCCACGTCGCGGGGTAGGAAGGGCCTCGTCGTCTCCTGCCCCGTCCTACTCGCTTCTACTCCGTTCCGCCGCGTTCTACCCTTCCCAATTCTGTCTCCGTGTCATCTCCGCTTTCCGCTCCCCCGCCCCGCCCTCTTTCTCTCTTCCACTACCTCTTTCTCGCTCCGTATACCTCACCTGCCTCCCCCTCCCCCTCCGCCTCCCTCCATCTCTCTCTCGCCCCAGCCCCCGAGTCGGTCGTTAGCTCTCTTTCCGCCTCCTCTTCCCACTCTGCCCCCGCGTCTCGCTACTTTAATTATGTACACACGCGCTCTCTGGCTCGTGCGCGTACCTCTACGCAAAACGCTTTTCCGTTCGCGTCTCTCGCCGCGAGATTCGATCTCGATGCGAGATCGCCGACGCGAGGGCGAGAATTTGTCGAGCCACCCCCCTTCGGTGAAGAGGGATACTCCCGGCACGGCCGCGCACCGATACGACCGTTCTTACGAGCGAGGAGTCCAAAGCTCGCGACGGCGGAACCGCGTGCGTCTAGGGGCCTCCTTCCCGAGCTGGACTCGCACTCGTGAGCAGCGGTGGCGAGCGCGAAAGAGAGAGAGAGAAAGAGAGAGGGAGAGAGTGAGAGAGAGAGTGAGAGAGAGAGAGAGAGAGAGAGAGAGAGAGGGAGAGAGAGGGAGGGAGAGAGAGAGAGAGAGAGAGAGAGAGCAAGATCAAGGGCGAAAGTTTGCGGTGCCGAGAGAGAGGGTGGAAAGGTTCGAGGCGAGTGCGAGAGAGACCTATTTCGCGATTAGATCTGGCCCGTTGATCTAACGGAAGACCGATCCCGACCGACCGACGAACCGAAGTAACGGACGAACGAACGAAGAAACGGACGAAGGGTGGAAGCAAGGTAGGAGGATCGGAATGTAGGAAGCAAGAGAGGGCGGGAGGGAAGGGAATTAGGTGGGCCGAGGGAAAGGTACGAGGAGTGCGTCGACTCGAATCCGACGGCAGCGAAGCGGGAGTCGAGGGCGTTTTACCGTCGCTTCCGCCGATCGCCCTCGGAGGGATATCGCGCGGAGGGGCGGCGGGGGGCGCGTCCGTTGGGCGCGCTTTCCAGCCTAGGGATCGCGGCGGCGGCGGTAGCGGTGGCGGCGGCCGATACATCTCTTTCGACGCTCTCGCGCGCAACGCGTCGAATGGCACGGGAGGTTGGCTTTCTCGCCCACCGAAATCGTGGTAATCGGAAAACGGGGCGCGACTCGACATCAACGTCGGTGTTTCGGATCCCGGCCTTTGATTTCGTCCTGACGTGTAGGCACCACGGGATACGCTTTGGTCAACCTCCCGTGGAAAAGGCACCCTCCTGGTCCTGGATCTCCATTACGGTAGTCATGGCGACCGCAATTGATTCGACGGGGGCAAGGGGGGGACGAAGAGAACGGAGAGAACGACCGAGCGAGGTCGAGGGATGTGCTACAAGGGGGTATTCCGGAGCGTACGAGAGCGAAGGCGGGCGGGCGGCCGGGAGGTAGGAAAAGGAAGGGCGCGGGAGCGGCCGAGGGCGAGGGCGAGGGCGAGGGCGAGGGCGAGGGCGAGGGCGAGGGCGCGGGCGAGGGCGGCGGGCGGGGACGGGGGCGGGGGCGGGGGCGATGGCGAGGGAAAGGGGAGGGGGAGAGATCGACAGTGGGCACGGTGTTACTACGGTGGTGCTACACGGTACTCGCTTTATCCGATACAATGCAGGCTAAATAGCACCGGTCAGTTCTATGGCGTTGGATTAGAGATACGTCGCTCGTTTGAGGCGAGCCAGCCCCGCTACCGCCGACCTTCCCATCCTCCTCCAGCCTCCTCCAGCCTCGGCCCCTCCCCGTCGCCCTCGAGGCTCCAGGCTGGGGCCTCCGTCGTCCTCCGTCCTCCGCTGGGCCGCTCGGCCTACCTCTCCCTACGCGCTCCCGACACGACCGACTCGCCATCGCCGACATCGCCGCCGCTCGCGACTAACCTCTGCCCCGCTGCCCTTACGCGCGAGACCCTCACGCACCTGTGCCGGTCGGCACGTTGGCCCGCACACCCCGGATAATCGAAAATCGATGCGCCGATCCTCGGGCTGTCGGCCGGCAAAAGGGAACGACGGCGAAGGAGCGGCTACCTTCGCCGGCCGGGCCGGAAGGGGCGGCGGATCCCTCGAGGGGACGGCCCCGGGCCTCGGCCGGACCTCGGGGCCCCTCCTCGCCGCTTCCCGGGGACGCCCGAGGCAGCGCGGACCCGACTCGCCGATCGCGCCCTCCGCTGGCTCCGAGGGCGCGAGCTCCTCCGATCCTTCCCGCCTTTCCCCTCCTTCCTCGCGCTCCCTTCCATCCCTCCGCGACCTTCTCGCCTTTCCCTCTCGCCAGAGTCTTTCGGAAACTCGACCGTTTCGTCCAGGACGTTCGTGGCTATTGTGCCGCGCCTAGCTCGGGCTCTACTCTGCCATTCCCGCCGCGATATTCCGGCGAGTATTTAGCGCCCGATCCCACCGCCTTCGGTGAACGGATACGCGTCGGCGGCTCGGCGGCGGGCGATGTCGGCGAAAAGAGACTTGCAGCGACGAGGGGGAGAAGCGAGAAGGAGAGAGGGAGAGAGAGAGAGAGAGAGAGGGCGAGGCAAGGCGACGAGGCCAAGGCGAGAGGGTTGGGGGGGGGGGGTGGAGGGTGGAGAGCTAGTAGACGAGTAGACGCGTGTGCGTGACGAAGAGAGAGGGAGTATTGTCCAAAGTGCCAAAGTTACACGGCGTGTCGTAACTTACATCGTATTATGTAGGTACACGCGAACCCGCCACGTATACCCAAGGTACACGACCGCTTAAGTTTCGACGAGGCGCCCCCTATCTCCCTTACGACGAGCGCCGTAAACAGAGAAAAGGTGGGCGGCGGGGTGGCTTGGGCGGCAGAGCGGGAGACCGGGAAAGGATGAGGCGGTGGCGGCGGCGGCGGCGGCGGCGGCGGCGGTGACGGTGGAGGAGGAGGAGGAGGAGGAGGATAGAGAGACAACGTCGTCCGGCCGGAACGATCGATAAAAGTGGAATTGTCATAACGCGAGATGGCCGTAACGACGATGACGGTGAGGGCGAGGGCGAGGGCGAGGGCGAGGGCGAGGGCGATAAGAGCGAGGACGTGGCTCGCGCGGAAAGGAGCGCGGTCCGTCCTTCTCGAAAGCTTGGCCGTACGCGCGGAGGTGCCGAGGAAGACGGTCCATCGGGCGCGATCGGCATCGCGCCGTGATTCGACCCAGAACAAAGGAGCGCTTTCCTTGGCCGGCGCGAAAGTGGGCCCGGGGAAGGTGCGACGTCTTGCCGAGGACGAATTCGGGGAAGAAGGAGGAAGCGCCGATCGGGGGCGGCGAAGGGGAGCCGGGAGGGTGAGAGGATGAGAGGAGGCCGGTGCGAGGAGCGGAATCGGGCGTCGCTTTTGGCGGGAGGGTGTCGCGCGAACTCGGGGCAAGCGAAAGGCGCGTCCCCGTGCGCGATGCTCGCTCGCGGTTCCACCGCTCGAACGTGGGAAGGGGCGGTCGGTGGCATTTTGTAAATTAAATTTTAAATATTAAAAATAGCCGGCCGCGGTCCTTCTCGCTCGCCCGCTCTCGCCCGTCCCCTCCTCCCTCCTGGCGCGGACCGGTGCGCTTTTCCAAACGCCATCCGCCGCGACCGCTCCGCAGGCCCCGCGCCTCCGCCGCCTCCGCCGCCTCCGCCGCCTCCGCCGCAGCCCGGCACGGTCACAGCCCGCCTCCTCCTGCTACCCGATAACCTGCAACCCACTTACTCATTCGTCGATAATAATTTTATTCGAGGGTGAAAAATTGGAGTTTCCTCTCGCCCGCCCCCCTTCCCCCGGCCTCCCCGCCCCACCCCTCCCCGCCCCAGCCCCGGCCCTCCCCGCGGCCCCGGCCGCCCGTTGCTTGCCGCTACCGCGACCTCTCCCGCTTCCTCCCGCTCGTTTTTTCCTCTCGTCTCTAGCGGCGCAACCGTACTCGGCGTGCCCAGGTACGAAAGGTAGCGGAGTTCCCATGCATACTGCAGAGTGCTTTTGATCGGCTCGGACCCCAACGGAATGAAATATAAAAATCGCAATAAAGCGCCGCTACCGGTGCCGGGATGTTTCGATTCCGTATCCGGGATTCGATGCGCGCCTTCTCGTAACGCGCAAAAATACCGGTGATATTATTCGTGCTTACTACCTCGCCCGAGCCGGCCTCGCTTTTTTTTTTTCCCCCCATCAATGGCAGGAAGAGCGCGCGGTCGTTCGCCGCTCGCCTACGAATTTGTCTCGCGAGCTCGCCTCGGCCGCGACCTCTTCCTCCCTGCACCTGCTGCAACGCGCCGACTTTGGCCAAAGAGGCTCTCCCCTCGGTGTCAGGCGGGCCTCGCGCTTCTCGCCTCGAGGGCAAGGTGGCGCGGGGAAGCGCCGAGGGCCGCGTATCGAGGGACGCCCGACTTTGCGCGTCCTTCCTCTCGACGCGCTCGCCGCGGCCGTCCTCCTGTCGGCGCCGAGGACCCTCGTAGGTCGACGCGCGAGGATGACGGACCCTCGACGAATGTCCGCGATCCGCGGCAGAAACGGCGGAGTGGCGATGAATCGAGAGCGATCCGGTACCAGCGGTGCGCGCTCCCTTCTCCCAGGCGAGGGGCAACGAGCGAAGAGGAATCCTCGCGCGCTCCTCCCGAGCCGAGGCCCCGCCTTTGGAGGGGCACCCTGTCTCGTCGGATCCGCTCCCAACGGCGTCCCCTTCCAAATTTTCGCTCAATCTTACTCTCGCCCCATCTTGCGCGTAAAGCCGCGGCAGGGGTTGGAGTTCGATGTAGCGAAAAAAAATGGACGACCTTTGACCGATCGCGGGGCCAAATATAATATGGGCGCTTTCGGGTTTCCCCCATTCCCGATTACGTACATACGGCCTGAATTCTTCACGAGCGAAGAAGCGGGGACGAGCCCCGTTGAAAAATTAAATATCTCAAAACCATTTCTTCGGGACTTTAATATTGCGCGTCCGAGAAATCGTACGTTTGATTATTAACGAGTCGGATTTAAACTGGTTCGGTGGACTCGATGCACCGGCAGATGCGAAAGACGTGACCCACCTAGTTACCCGAATAGAACGCTCCTTAGTTTCCGAAAAGTTTGCCGCCCGTGTGCGCCAGGCTCCTCGCCGGATAAGCGAACGCAGCGTCGTGCTCTACTCACCTGAAACAAAGAGGAAAGACGAAAGAGGTTAGAGGGGCGAGTCTGCCGGGCGATAATAGGTCCGGTCGGGATAACGCGATCGCGCTTCCGAGCGGCCGATCGGCGATCGACTCGCGATCCGAGGCCCGGCGGTCGAGGCTCGGCGGTCGTGGACGAGCCGGCGGAGAGGAGAGAGCGAGGCTCGGCCTATGGCGACGGAGGTGGGGCTGGCGGCCGGAGTGCCTTCGAGTGGCCCCGGGTGCATCGGGGGTGCACGAGTCGAGCATAGCGATAGGTACAAACGTACGGGTAAGCCCGCGAAGGGTGCAGACGCATACTACGGGGAGGCTCGTCATGGGGCATGGCGTCCTGGCATAACTCAGAATTGCCTCGCTGCAAGGGTAGAATTGACAGCATAGCACTAACATTGTATGCACCGGCGTTATGTATTTATGTAAATGCATACTCCCTCATCCCGCGCGGCTCGAGCACTCGCCGCGCGCACCCGCATCCGACTCTACGCTCGCACCAACACCGTCTCCTTGCATCGACTCCTCTCCCCCCCCCCTCCCTCCTCATCCACCTCCTCCTCCTCGCCCGCCCACCCTACCACCCTCTCCCGGCCGTTTACCCACGACCGGTGGCAACCTCTTGCGCAAACTATACCTCCCGTGGACGGAGATGTATTATACCCGCTCGCGTACACGGTGGTACGTGCGAGTAGGTACGCGCAATGCCGCAGAAGT
This sequence comes from Ampulex compressa, assembly GCA_038496175.1. Classification (NCBI taxonomy): domain Eukaryota; kingdom Metazoa; phylum Arthropoda; class Insecta; order Hymenoptera; family Ampulicidae; genus Ampulex; species Ampulex compressa. Next base: position 47,741 of record JBCFXI010000542.1, read on the forward strand.
ATATGCGCGTTCTCCGACTCCATAGACTACATAGGCAGCCTTGCGCGCGTATGCGTGGAATCTGCGCGAACACGTAGATAGGCGCGTGCAAGTCGCGCGCGAGCGGCGGGACGGAGAGAGGCGGAGGAGGGTGTGGGAGGAGGGGCGGGGGGGGGCGAGAGGTTGGGAGCAAGAGCGAGGGAGCGAGAGAGAGAGAGAGAGAGAGAGGCAGTCAAAGGACGGAGCAGCGAGCCGCCGCCGACGCCACCGACGCCACCGACGCCACCAACGCCGTCGTGCCACGGTACACGGCATATAGCATACACCGATCACATTAATCAGAGGTTATTGCGCGCATTCCTAATCATCCGGGAGCCTCTAACCATTCCCAGATTCTGATTGGTGCATTACTCGGTATTTCCGGTATGATTCTGCATTCCAATTGGCCGAGCGAGCCACACCGCACGTACGAATTTCAATTTGCCCGCCCGCGTTGACTCGCGCCCGGTCCTTCTTCCTCTCCATACTCTCGCTGCCCTCGGTACTCGCTGCTCGGTGCCCGATACTCGGTACTCGATACTCGTTACTCGGCTCGCACGTCGCCCATCTCCTCGCGCCGCACGCCCGGCCGGCCTTTTCGCTAAGCCAGCCTGCCCCTCCGCCTGCCCGTCGGCCGGCTCCTCGCCGAGGCGGGCCGAGACAGGGTGGCGGTAGGATGAGTGGGAAGGGCAGGGGGGGGAGGGGGGGGGGGGGGAGTCGCAGGAAGAAGCGGAGAACGTTTCCGCGATCGTACAAGTAATTTCGTTTTCCGCGCGATTCGGCGCGACTTCGATTCGGCCGGTGATAATCACCGAGTAATTAACAATCCCAGTTTCGATTCGGGCGCTGCGGAAAATAGCAAATTCGTAATATCCTACGATATTGCGGGCCTCGTACAGCCCCCCATCCCCCGCCAGCGGCGGCAAACTCGAGCGAGTGCCCGAGTTTCCGCCTCCCCCGCGGCCCCCTGCGCGTACGCGAGTCGGCTCCGGCTCGGCCGCCGAGCGAGCGGCCGGACGAGGGCGAGGCGAGGGCGCGCGGCGCGTTTCATTGGCCCGCGGCCGCGGGACGAGGCGAAGCGCACCTCCGTCCGCTCGCCCCTTCCATCTTTGGTCTCGTTCCGGTCCACCGGCGCCGAGCGCGATTCTGCACATTTTCGAATTTCCTATTTGTAAATAAGCAATCAGGCCGCGCGGACCGGTTCCGAGCAGGGGTGCCAGAGGTGAGACAATTAATCATTTCAATTAACGGACAATTCGATCTCCGATCGCCGACCGAGAAGAATATTGGAAAGCGGGGACGACAAACCGGATGCGCTCCCCATCCCCGGCACCCTCCCTCCCTCCCTCCCTCCCGCCCTTCCTCCTCGCGTCTCGCGCCTCGACGCCACGCCGCTTTCGCCCTTTCCGCCCTTCCGCCCTCCCCGCCTTCCCCGCCCTGCCTCCCGCCGAATACGACTTTGCCGCGCGCCCCTTCGACCGCGGACCCACCGACGTGCCGCGCTCGCATCGATGTGCGAGGGCTTTCCATCGTTTGGCCCGACTCGAGGGGCGACCGTTGGCCGCTGAACGACGCGAATCGGGAGGACACGCGCCGTTTCTTCCTCGCGAATCTTACTTCCCGAGGGACTCCTCCTCGTCGCTCGAGGCGAACGAATCCTTCGGCGGGTATCGCGCTCCTGCCGGACGAGGCTAGCGAGGGAGCGCGCGCGCGCGCGCGTCGTCCGCCGAAGGATTCGCTCCTCTTCGCGGCCGGGCTCTCGCGCCCCGGCCACCCTCGCCGCCGCCACCCCCTTCGCGAGTGGCCTCTCGAGGATCTCTCGAGAATCTCTCGAGGTTTAATGGGTTTAAGTCGCCGGATCGTGGCCACGGCCCACGGGAATTCGAAGACCACGTCGACCGAACGGAGTCGGTACGACCGCAACGGCGTAACGAGGTTAGCGCCGCGAATTACTTGGTGGTAAAAGTCTGATTGAGAAAACTGTCGGTCGGCCTCGTCTACGTGCCGGAGAGAGGCGAAGACCGAGAACGGGACGGCAGGTGGACGGGAGGTGGAGGCTGCCGGAGGGAAGAGAGAGTGCCAGAGAGAGAGAGAGAGAGAGAGAGGGAGAGAGAGGAGAGAAACGGTTGAAAAATGATAAAGGACGAAGGAGAAGCGAGATAATATAATATTAGAGCGAGAGCCGGAGGAGCGAGGGTGGGTGGACGCCGGCCGGTTAAACGATAAACAGGTTAGCGCCCACAATGAGCGCGGCCTCGCTTCGTATTTTCCGAGAGGAGGGAACGGGACGGGAAAGGCGCGAACGAAAACGGAGGCACCCGATAATTACGGTGGAATTCGCGCGGACCGCGCGCCGGTACGTGCTCCGCGCCCCCTAAATCCCCACCCTCCTCCCACTCTCTCTCTCTCTCTCTCTCTCTCTCTCTCTTTCGCTCGCTCTCTCTGCCCTCAAACTTTGCGTCTTACGCTTTTACGTTTCATCGCGCGCTTCTCGTACCGCCGACCGTTTCATCGCGATGAAACGCGACCACCATTTTAAGAACGCCATTTTGGCCGCGGTAACGCGAAAAGTTGAGCCATCGTGGGACGATTCGGCCGTAAGGAAGGGTCGGGGGCGTCGTCGCCGCCGCCGCCGCCGCCACCGCCACCGCCACCGCCACCGCCACCGCCACCGCCACCGCCACCGCCGCCGTCGCCGTCGCCAGGCGCAAATGGAGTAGAGACGAAGGGTGGTAAATAGGAAATAAGTCACTGCCGGAGGGATCGAGAACGGATTTCGCGACAATTTCTCGCCCCTGCTCGTCATTGGTGAGAAATTATCAAATCGGTGCCTTCGTATCGACGGTAAACGCGGGGCCATCCTATTCGGCGCCGACCCCCTCGGCACTCCGACGCGCTCTGGCGCGACCGAAACCCTTCTCGGCTCCCCCAGCCTCTTCCGCGTCGTACGTCGTCGATTCGCTCGAGTTTGCCATCCCGCCCCTCCTCCCTTCGTCGGTCCTCGCGCCTTTTCGCGGAGTGGCGCTACCCTGTCCTCGATAAAAAAAAAAAAAAAAAAAAAAAAAGCACGAGAAAAGAAAAAGGTGCGACTCGTTCGATCTCGCATCCGGGGCCGGCCGCTCTATCTCGCGCTTCTCGGCAGAGAAAAGGATCGTTAAATGGAATTGTCGATGGAGCCTCGCGACTTCGCAATACTTTTGGCGCGGCTCGTTCGAGCGTTTGGTCGCGATCGACGTTAGAGGGAAGGAGGCGGCCGCGGTTTCGTCGCTCTCGGAGGGAATGGCGGCGCGTACTTTTCTGGAAGGCTACTCGGCAGCACCTCGGCACGGTTGGCCGCCTGGCTGGATGCGCGACAGAGCGCGAAATATATTTATTTTCGGTGGGTCGCTCGCCTCCGGGTAGGGGGAAGAAGATGCGAGGAAGATTGAAAACGTAATAGGTCGGCCATCTTGATTCTCCATCCTGCGTCAATTAGTCGCGGGAAAAGGGTGGCGGCGAGGAGAGCAATGGCGCCGACGACGACGATCGGCTCGCCGCCTTCGCTCTCCTCGTCGGCGTCGGCCTCGCGAGGCGCGAGGAGAGGCGTGGGTGCGCACGATGGCGGAAAAGAGAGGGAAGGGCGAAGGAAGAGGCGCGGACGAGAGCGCGTTACCACCGTCCTTTCAACCTACATCCCGAGCCTGGGAATCAAAGTTCGGTTTCCGCGAGGACCGGAAATAACCGCGCGCTGTCGTCGTCGATTCGGGAAATGAGGGCCGCGTCCTCTTACGACGCGCGAGCCTCGCGATAGGCTGCCGTCGAAACGGCATTACTACCCCGTGCCTCCTCTCGGCCTCTCGGTCTGATAGTCGCGGACCGAGAGGTCCCAACTTCGCGACGCCTCCCTCGCGATCGGCTCGCGCGCCCCACCCCCGGAGCTCGCCTCGCGGCGCGTCGCGAGCGCGGCCGGGTGGTCGTTAGGACTCGGCCGATGGAACGCGCGTGGTTTTGAATTTCGGATCCACGCCCGGCGTCGGGCGTAACAACGTCGAGAGCTGCAGCCGGGCGATTAAGTAAGACTCGCGCGCGCCGCTATAGGCTCGCCCACCGTTCGAACCGACCTTTGCATGCGAGACGACATAACGGCCGCGCGTCGGCCCGAAGAAAAATCGGGAGAAAAGGGGTAAGGGCGTTCCTATCGGCGCGTCGGGGGAATACGAAAACGCAATTAACTCGAAAATATGCGAGGTCATTGCATATTTGCCGGTAACGCGCGTCGTTAGCATCACAAAGACGCGCGCCGTGCCGCGAGAGAGGCACGACGCGCGGTCGTCGCATTGAAATGTATGAGAGGTCTTTCGAAAATTTCCCTCCTCCGCGAGCTCCCGTGCGCGCGCCCTGGAAACCCGACGGCGCGCCGCTGGTCTTCCGACACCTCCGAGCATTAATGCGCCCGTTACCCTCGGGCTCGTTAACGCTCCACCCGGCCTGGCCGCCCGAGCGGGACGGGCGCGGCTGCCGGGGGAAACCTCTCGCCGCCGAATACGCCGCCTCGCCCTCGCACCTTCCCACCTTCCGGATCTCCGATCTCCCCCAAGCCCCCCACGCCGGACGACCTTACGATCCAGCCGGTTTTTGCGCGTCCCCCTTCGCTCGCGCGCACCCATCGTCCGCCCTTTCGAGCGGACCTACGAGCGAGACGAGCGCGAGGAGGAGCGACGGGCGGGCTCGCGCCGCCGAAGGAGCGGAAGGCCGGCGAGGCGGCATGCGGCGTAGCGGTCAGGCCTCGCTCCACCCGCAGTCTTAATCTCGAAGGAGCGAGGTAAGCTGCGGCCGGCACGCGGTGGACGGCACGCGGCAGGCGCCGGCCGGCCAGGAAGAGCGGGCGGGAGGGGGGGGGGGGGAAGGGATTCCACGCAAATACGATTTCGTTCCTTCTCTCGAGGGGGGCCTTGCTCTTTTTTCGTGCCTCGCCGGCGAGCGGGCGGGTGGGAGCCGCTTAGCTCGCGCCGTTGCGGCCGAGCGCCGGGGAGGACGGCGGTGAGGGCCAAGAGGGAGAAGGAGGGTAGCGGAGGGTTGGCGAAGAGGGAGAGGGCAAAAACCGAGTATCTTATTTATGAATATGTATGCGAGCCTCGGGGCCGCCCGAGAGGCTGACTGTCGGCCGCTACGGCCGGCGGTCGCCTCCGACACCCCGGGGGGGCCCCCCCCCCCCCCCCTCCCCCCGCCGCCGGTCGGCGTATCGGCCCCGACGGTGTCCTAACCTAGAATCAAAGCGACATTACCTGGATGTACTCCGGGCGGTTTAAGTAAGGCCGCGTACCGTTCGGCCGACCTACGGACTTTCGGAATTAATGTTCGCGCGGCACGACACGGGAGCGCGCGTATATGCTCTTTTTCGCGCTCCTTCCGTCCGGCGTATCGTGGCCCGCCGAAGACGCCGCGCCCCGTCCCCCGGCCCGAGGTATTCGGAGCGCGCGAGCCTCCCTGGCCGACGAGTCTCCCCGGCAGACGAGCCGACGCGAGCCGACGAGCCAAAAAGTCGAGCGATGTCGCGCGGAAAGACGGGGAAACTCTCCGGGTCCTTCTCCCCGGTCGATCGCGCCCGCCGATATAACGTTTGCTTTCCATTTAAATATAATCTTCGGCGCTGCGAGGCGCCGGCATTCTTGGACGGGCTCCGAGGCGCTATATTAATATTTTAATATAAATGCAAATCGCATTAGATGACGCTCACCGATAGGACGGAGGACGGAGGAGGGGAGGGCCGTGGGCCGTGGGCTGTGGGCCGTGGGCCGTGGGCTGTGGGCCGCGGGGGTTAAGCCGCGCAGCGACGGCGCGGAGGGCGCGGAGGGCTCGGAGGGCTCGGAGGGGCGCGCGGAGGAGAGAAGAAGGCGCGAAGAGGAGGCGGGCCGGGAGAGGGAAGGAGAGGCGACCGAGCGGGTCGGTACCCTCGCGTAAGTACCCTCGTACGAAGCGCGATTTACCGCTCGCGCTCTGCCTCCTCCTCTCGCCTCCCGCCGCCTTTCACGGATATTAAGAAACGACCATAAGGTACGTACGTTACGAACCCACCTTGCGAAACTTTGCGCCGGGGGGCTCCCCTCTCTCGCTCTCTCTCTCTCTCTCTCTCTCTCTCCCTCTCCCTCTCCCTCTCCCTCTCCCGCTCCCTCTCCCGCTCCCGCCGTTCCAAACTCCTGGCAGGCAAGATCGAGAAGAGGCGAGCTCGCGTTTTCCATGCCGTTCGCCATCGACGGAAGGACAAACCTCCCAAAAAGCCCGGCGACTTTGGCCAAAGGACGTGCGAGGAGCGAGGAAGCGCGGCCGACGTTTGGCCGCCGCGCCGATGGAGGACGAGACAGGGCGCGCGCTTTTCGAAGGGCGAGAGGCGAGGAACGTCGCGGGGGCGCTCGCGAGTATCGGAGAGAGGCGGCCGATGCGCGCCCATCGGAGAGGAGCGCGGCTTAAGCGCGCGAGTCGTTAATTCCACTCGGCGTCCCTCGATTCGACGCTCGTTCCCGGCCGGGAATCGTGCTCGTCTCAATGGGAAAGGGAGGAGAGCGTGGAGGGTAGGGGAGGGGAGGAGCGGGAGTCTCGTCCCCGGCGCCCGTCTTTGCGCGTCTCGGTGGCCGAGGCATTCGAGGCAGCGCCGAGCGCCGAGCGCCGAGGAGTCTGCCGCGATCGAGGGCGCCGTCGACGCGGATGCCGAGGCCGTCGCCGATTCTGGCCTTGTATGCGGCTGCGGGCCCACCGGCGCGTCCTTTCATTCGAGCCAGTCAGCGACGCGCGATGCCATTCACGGGTGAAAATATGAAAACCCCATTATGCGCCAACTCGCGCGGCCGGTTTTTTGTGTCCTCCGCCGCAGCCCCGATCCTGCCCGTCAGGCCGGGGATCCGCGAGGAGCGCGCGAGCGAAGGCGCGCCCGCACGGATTGATCGTCCGCCCGCGCGCGAGCCTTTCCAGGGGCTCGCGTGCCCTCCCGCTCCGCGACGCGCTCCCACTCCCCTTCCTCCTCGCGACGTCGAAGCGCATCGCCCCTGGAAATCTCGAACGCCCTCGAACGCCTTGCGTCCGTCCGCGAGACCCTGGAACGTCCCGAGGAACGCCGACGCGCCTCCTTGCACCGACCACGCTCGATCGGCGCCCGCCCGCGCGCGCGCGCGCGCGTCGCTTCGAGACCACCGATCGTCCTCGACGATGGCGCTTTGTCATAAATTATAATTAACCGCGTAAATATGCATTCGACCGTGGCATAATCCGACCGACGATGGTAAATTACCGACGAGCCGGACAGACGCGTCGGCCGATCCTGGACGATGCGCGGACTATTTTCCTGCCGAGTCGCTCTCGCCTCCTTCTTAGGGCACGTCCTAACGCCGCTGGCATCCCCGACGACGACGGCACCGGCAACAGCGACAGCGTCCAGGCACGACGCCGGTAACGGCGACGAGGGGAATAACGGGAATAACGGGAATAACGGGAATAACGGGAGTAACAAGGTCGGCTGCGCGAAGCCGATGGTACCCGCGGCAGTGGGCGGCGGACTTGGACGATAATGCGATTAATCGCTATAGCTAATCGCCGATAATTAATATAAATAGATGGGCGCAATTATTACTAGAGCGCGGCCCCGATTCGGTCGCACGCGGGTGCGATTCGTTACGCGCAGGACAGTCGATCTCGGCTCACCCCCGCCCTTCGGCCACCCCTCCCCCCGCCCCGCTCCCACCTTTAATCATCGCCCCACGCCGTTGCCGCAAACGCGGTTACGAAAACGCGCGGAGAGCCGCGCCGCGGTTCCTCGCGTTTTTCGCCCCGCCGTGGAAGGGCCCCGACCGCTTCCGACCTTCGCTCGGCATCGAGTGAGCCGAGAGAGACACGCGCGCGGGATAAGTGACGTGACGCAACTCGAGTATCGCGCATCTTCTTTTTTTTCCCTTTATATTCGGTGCGCCGTATTTTCCGAGCCGCGAGACGTACGGGACTCGAGAAGCACGATATTGAAAAAAAGAGTGCCACTTCTGACGAGCGCACGGAGCCGGAAGAGACGAGAGGCAGAGGCGGAGGCGGAGGAGGAGGAGGAGGCGGAGGCGGAGGCGGAGAAAGAGGGACGGGCAGGAGCGGGCGGCCGGGCGGCGGGAGGGCAAGGAGAGAGACGGATCGCGGGCAAAGAAAAATCGTGGCAGGGCGAAGCGCGAGCGCGGCCGAGGGGCTTCGGGGGGAGGAGGTGGAGGTGGAGGAGGAGGAGGGGAAGGAGAGCGAGGGATGCTGCTGGCGCAGCTCCGAGGGAAGGAGGAGAAGGAGCGAGGAGAAAGCGAACGCGAGAAAGGTGGCGAGGAGATGGGGAAGGAGGGAAGGGGGACGAAAGAGGGTCGCGTTGGCAGACTTTACGCACAATTAATTTCCTGAATAAATCCTAATCGAAGGCAAAACCGAACGAGGCGTGCACGATGGTTGCGCCGGCGATGCCGCGGTGGCGTGCACCACCCTCGTCCCTCGTGGTTTCCGCGTCTTCGCTGATAATTATGTGTACGTTAATTAATTGACTAATTATTACCCCGGCCACGTCGAGCGGGAATTTCAAGGCGAGAATACGGCGCTGGTTTTCCTTCGCGGTCGAGTCGTCGAGGAAAACGCGCGAGCGCGCGCGCGCGCGCGCGCCGCACTCATTATTTCCATGCCCGAGAATTTATTTCCCATTGCGCACTTTGCACCCTACCGCGATCGAGTCTTGAGGATCCGCGCGTAATTGTACGACGATATCGAGCGAACCCTCGGGGGAATTTTCGCCTATTTTCAGGCGCGTTACGACGCCTCGATGTCGAGCAATTTTTTCCGCGACTCGACGCGACGCGAGGGTCAATCGCGTAGCCGAGGCGCGCGTGCTTACGGGCTATCGAACTGGCGAACGACGATTACCACCGACTCGCCGCCGCTCTCTCCTTCGGTTTTCCGGCCTCTTTCTTTATCGACGAGGCGCGACCTTCCGGCTCGCCGCGAACGCCCTTCGCCGCCGAGAGAGCTGCTCGCGCTCGAAGCCTCGTCCGCGGCTCGACGCGCCGACGACACCGCGTACCTCACCCCTCCCCCATTGTGTCCCTATTGTCATAACCCATAGATACGACCGTAAATCGACGGGAAAGCTGCAAGAACGCCCGATATATCAATCTACGTCGGCTCCTATTTGGCGGTAATTAATCACGCTCACATCCGACGGCGTACTTAGCATCCGTCGAGCGGCCGACGGGGCGGAGGGGCGAACGGGAGCGGTGGGTGGGGGGTGGGGGTGGGGGGTTGAGGTCGCGTAGATACGCCGGTAGCATTGTCGGCGAACCTTTCGAACCGCGAGGCCTGCATGGCCGCGCGAATGCCCGTCCTCGAGATCTTTGCCCGGCAAAAGGCAAGTGAGCCCAAATCGAGAAGCGCCGCATCGAGGTGGCGTCTCGAGCGCAGGTTTCGTCACCCTTTGGCCCTTTGGACCGTACGAATTTGGCCGCCGTTGGAAACGGCCCCCTTCCGCATTTGCCAACCCATGCCCGATCGTGGCTTCGCCGCGCTTTGACCACCGTGACGCGTCTCGCTGGGCAAAGCGACCGCCAAAGGAAACGGCTCTGGTATGGCGCGAACGTGCCCGACGCAAGCTGCACGCCCGTCGGTCCTCCTCTCGGCGTGGCCGGTTCTTTATACGCCCCGGGGACGGCGGACAGGACGCGAACGTACGATCGACGTTCGCACGGGAACGCGATGCGGCCGAACGCCGGTGTCATGCGGCCGTCGGCGAGGAACGAACGAGCGTATCCTCGCGAGTCCCTCCCGTCCCTTCCCTCTCCGCGTTCCAGCGGTTCGCGAACGGCCGTCCGCTCCTCGGGATCCGCTCTCCTCCTTCTCGTTAGTGGCGCGCTCGAGCATCGGCGCACCGGGCGGACCGGCGGCTCGCGCTCACCGGAGGCCTACGCCGATTCTCCGCTCCTCCCTGGACGGAGGGCGAAGATTCGCGAGACGCGAGCCCCTGGTCCTTCCGGCGTGGAATTCGGTCCGCGACGCGGCGCACCGTCGAGGGGCTCCGGCCTCGGCCAGAGGCGGCGGGGCGGGGCGCGGGGCTCGAGGCGAGGAGAAAGGCGGCAGAGTGGTATGGACCAAGGTAGGAAGGGGAAGCGCTTTCACGATTTTGAAAAAAATCCATTTGGCGATAGAGCCGCCGCGGAATAGATACGGGACGTAGCGCGGCGCGGCGCGGCGCGGCGCGGGGCCTATAGGGTGTATCCACGATTGACGATACGAATCGGGCTATCTGCAGGTACGCGAGCGCGACTCGCGTCTGTGGCGAGGCGCGCTCGCGCCCTCGCACCCTCGCGCCCTCGCACCCTCGCACCCTCGCACCCTCGCACCCTCGCATCCTCGCGCCGCGACACACAGCCGCGCTCGACCGGCCGTCCCTACGCTGGTCCGCACGTGCGTGAACTTACACACGTGGCTGCCTGGGTATCTCCGATATTTATGGGCAATATTTCCGATTCAGCTGCCGCTATCGAAGCCCTTACCAGTTCAACATGTCCGCAATAAAAAACTGGATAAAATTATATCCACATCTCGCCACGGTTTCGACTCGCTGAAACTCGTCAAAAGTTATGGAGCGGGGATACGGGGAATCCATTCTGCTCCCTCGGTCTTTCCCCGCGCTCCGCCCCATCGCCGCGCTCGTTCTTTTTTTTCTCTTTTTGCCCCCCCCCCCTTTTTTTTTTATTTACCCTCCCTCCTATCTTTTTTTGGCGAAAGCGCGATAGACGAGCGGAATCGATCCATTTCGGGGCGATAAAGCGGAGCGCGTCCGCAGTCCCGGGGCAACTTATCGCGCGCTGCCGCGCATTCGTCCGCGGACGACTCGGGCCCGACGCGCGGCGCAAGGCGGGGCCGATCGAGGAGGCCGATCCGCCGAATCCAGCGCGAGGAAAGCGGGCGCGCGTTCGCGCCCGGATCGGGCGAGCCAAGTGCCGAGCGGTCGAGCGGCCGAGCGACCGCGGAACGGAAAAATTCCAATTTGTTCTCGAGCTCCGCGCACCGTTAAAGTCGAGCGACGAGCCAGAGAAACGCGTAATATATTACGAAACTTCGGCCGGTGCTCGGATGTGGGGACCGAACGCTATATTATTCCAAACTTTTCCACTTCGCGAAAAATTCTTAACTTATGGATTTCGAGCTGCGGAAACTGCGTTGTCTGCCTCTCCCGAAGCCACCACCCGGACTCCGCTACCCCCCTCGTCCTCCTCGTCCTCCGCCCCTCCCCCCGGACCTCGCCCTCGCCGCCTCGCCCCCCTTCCTTTCCATCGCAGTCTTCCGCGAGCCCTCTCCTGGGTCCCTAGATCGGCGCCGGAAAGGCGCGAGCACGGCCCCGTTCTCGAGCGACGTTCGCGGATCCAAAGGCGGCCGTATCGATCCGGCGGCGAGGTACTTTGGCCAAAATATAAAGGCATAAGCGCAGGAAGGAAGGGACGTGGGGGTACCGGTCGTTTCGTCGGTCGCGATCGGCGGCGAGCGCCACGGCGACGGCGGTGGCGGCGGTGGCGGCGGTGGCGGCGGTGACGGCGGCGGAGGTGAAGGCGGTAGCGGAGGCGGGAGCGATGATGCGGCGCGAAATGCAGCGGGGAAGATGGGTGAAGTTGTGGGAAGGGATGGGAAGTGCGGCAGGATGGGTAGGGTGCGGGATAGGAGGAGGAGGAGGAGGAGGAGGAGGAGAGGGAGGAGGCGGAGAGCGAGGGTAGGAGAAAGGAGGAGGGCAGGAGAGGACGGAAAAACTTTTTAAATTCGAGACAAAATGCTAAAAGTTCCCCGAGGCCATGCATACGAAGCGGGAACCGCGGAGAAAAAGAAGCGGGGTCGAGGGGAATGGGCCGAGGTAGGGGCCGACCATTAACATAAAACAGAATGTGGGAAAAGCAAATATTGTGATAAAAAATAATAATAATAGGAGGCCGAGCGGCGGATACGAGAAGGAAAGGGGGCAGAGCGGGAAGAGCGCCCAACCCCTGGGGACGAGAAGCGGAACGGCGGATACTTCGCCTTCGCTGAATACCGCCCCCCCCCTCCCGCCCTCACTCCCTCCCTCTCCCCCCTCCCCCTCTCCCCCTCTCCCCCTCTCGCCGTCCTTCTCGAGCCGCGCAGCCATCTACGTATCTTTATCCACCTATCTCCGTCCCCCCATACCTGTCCCGTGTCTCCCGCCGTATAAATACAACTATACGCTCGGAGTTTTCCTCGAGCATTTATGAAACTCATTCGCCCGGAACTAACTCTAATAATCGTCGAGACCAATGCTCTCTTTGGAGTGCGCGTGCCGGCAGGTCAGTGGTCCTGGCCAGCGAGGAGGGATCTCCTTCGTCCCGCATCATCGGGCCACGTTGCGACGAGGGCGAGCCCCTCGGGAGGTCGGGCGCCCTTTCCATCGATACCGCGCGACTCTCCGCGACGCTTCCGGCCGCGCCTCGCGAGCGCCTCCTCTTCCGCGTCGCGACTCGAGGAACGGGCGCGGAGGGAAGAAACGCCGGGGCGGAAGGGTCGCGTCGGGCCGAAGAGGAGGCGGACGCGAAAGGAGAGGTTCGAAGGTCGAAGGAGGCTCGAAGGAAGGACGGGGAGCGGCCGGCGGGGCGGGGGCGGGGGGGGGGAGCGACGAGGCGACGAGGCGGCGAGACGGAAAGAGGTCGAGCAGGGCGCGGGGGAGGGCTGGCCGGGGCCAACACACTGGCGTAAACCGTAACGATAACGATTATGGACGCAGTTACCGTGGGACGTCCTTTCTTAACGATTACGCCGTCGAAAATTACTATGCGCGGTAACGTTTCGTCTTTATTATCGTTATCGTTATCATTATTACTATTATTATGATTATTATTGTTGTTACCGTTATCGTTCTCGCCGTTATTGTTCTTATTCTTATTCTTATTACGATCGCCGGTAGTATCGACGTCGTAAAGAAGGCGGAGCGCGGCCCCGTTGGATGGGCGTCGCGCTCGTCGGGCCGAGACCTCGGGGCTGTTTCGCCGGAGCGTGATTTCGGACGTCGTTGACTTTACGAGGACACGCTCGTCGCGAAGGTTTGGCGTTATCGCGAAGCGACGAAGGCGCCGCTCGAGTTGGCGCGCGAGTTGCCGAAAGGTGCCTCGCCCCCCCCCCCGCCCCGCCCCCCGACCGATGGAAGTCTCGAGATCGCGCCGGTGCGAGCCGTCGGCTTTCGGGAAAGGAGATGAAGAGCGTGCCACGGAGGGAGCTCCCTCCTGGCGAGGGCGCGCGATCGCTTCGTTCCCCCGAGAAGGGAAGGAGAAAAGGGTACGGAGATCGCGTCGTTGTCCCATCTTAATCGCCCCAGCGACCGCTTTGCTTCGCGATCTCGTTCGCGCATTTACGACTTGTGCCCCCTCCCTCGCTTTCTCCGGCTTCCCTTCTCCCGCGCCAATCGACCGTCCTCGATAATCCTCGGCTTGATCGACGAATCCTCGGATGCGGAGGCCGGATCGAAAAGCGGAGGTGCGAAAAAAACCGTACGCTTTGGATCGAACAAGAGGCGTAACGCGTTATAACGGGTTCGTTCGAGTCGCGCGCTCGATGGGGAGCTGCCGGAGAGCTACCGGCAGAGATAAAGAGCGCTTTGTTTACCGGGACTCGGCGACTCCTGTTTACTTTCGGCATTCCGCCTTTCGTTGCTTTCCTCCGCAAATACCGTCGAGCACCGTCCGCGAGACGTTGATCGAAGTAGACGGCGCGTAAGCAAGACGGATGCAGGGTCGAAACAAAATACCGACTTTAAACCTTGAGTTACGGCAGAGCTGGCCGGCCCGCGTCATCCTTGCCGCGTATTACACACGCTTCGCGACGAATCGCGATCGTTCGCGATTTCTCGCTTAAGGAAACTTCTCTCTCTCCCCCTTCGCGGGTGCGCCAGGCTCGGGAGATCCATCCAATCGATGGAGGCAAAAAAAGAGGTCGCGTTACGGCGCACGAGTAACGCGACGTATTAATTTCAGCTCGAAAGTAATAATGCCCGCGCGATAACGAACCGTCGAGAGAGAGAGAGAGAGAGAGAGAGAGAGAGAGAGAGAGAGAGAGAAAATGCGCGATCGGAGCGATGGCACCGCGTAGCGCTGTTATCGCGCAACGTCTCTCGAGGACGCGGATGTCCATCGAAGAGCGCTCGCCAAGACGGTAGACCATATCGTACAAACGATACGCGCGTAGGGATTTGTACGAGGAGATAAAAAAACGGGTCGCTATAGCGGAGCGCGCTCTCATCCCGCGGGAGTACCTAGGGAAGAGGGTACTACAGCGGTGCGTGGCAGCTTTGGGGCGAAAGGCTTATCCTCCCCGCGGAGGATGACGCTCGGCGTACCTCCAAATCGGGCGCGGGAAGGCCAAAGGAGGAGGGGGGTGCGAAGATGCGCGAGATGGACCGACATTCGAAATAATATCGTTCGGTCGGCCCGCCGAGAATCGAGCGCAATTTGGACGTTCGCTCCTGGGCCGATCGATTGGAAAACGTTTCCGCGAGATTTGCGCTCGGTCGGCTCTTCGTCCTTTCTCCTCGCTCCGGAAACAGGGGCGCTCGTCTCGTCGGGTGCGCGGCATCTCTCCCTTCGGTCGCGTCTCGCGGATGCCCGCCCAATCGGCGTAACCTTTCGCGCTCGATAAAACCCAGTGGTGGTTTGCGCGTAAACCGATACGCGCTTCTCGATGCGCGCCGCGGCGAACCTAACCCCGCGAGAAGGAGCCGGCGATTCGCGGCAGCGGATGGCGACGGAATGCCAACCGGAATGCCAACCGGCCTGGCGAGGAGATGGCAAGGAGACGGCAAGGAGACGGCAACGAGGCGGCAACGGGATGGCAGAGACACGGCAGCGACACGGCAGCGGGAGGGAGGCCTCGAGAAACGAGGGGACGACGGTGCATTCACCGGTGGTCGCTCGCTACCGAAGGGGATTTTACCGGTGAAAAGCGCGATGAGCCCTCCCCCGCCCCCCTCCCGGCCCCTCTGCCCGTCCCGGCGTTTCAACCCCTCGTTGACCCCCCGCCACCCTCGCGCTCCCATTCTCGCCCTCTCCCTCTCCCTCTCCCTCTCCCTCTCTCGCGCTCGCGCTCGCGCTCCCGCCCGGCCGGCCCTCGGCCACGGCTCCGAGCGACCGAGTACTCGTGTTTAGATATCGTTAAACCGCATTTTCAACACTGCCATTATGTAAAGCACGTGGCAAAGGCCGATAAGTCGAACAATGCAACGGGCTTGGCCAAGTTCGAAGCGACGCGCGCCACGGGGAGGAAGGGTTACGGAGACTTTGCGAGGGTCCGCCGGTTCGAGTACCTCCGGCTATCGGCGCTTCCTCTTCCCTTTCCTTCTCCTTCTCCTTCTCCCTCTTCCTCTCCCTCTCCCTCTCCCTCTCCCTCTCCCTCACGCTCTCCTTCGCCGTGCCGCCCCTACCTTCGGCTCGCCGCGACCGGGAAGAAACTTCGTCGTTGACAAACTCGGCGAACTCGTCACCGGACTCGTTTCATCGCTTAATTATCCTATCTTACGGAGTTGTCAAACGTAATTAGCGCTTCATCGGGAGTAAAAGAGTCTTTCTCGCGAGGTCCGTAAGGTCGGAAGGCCACGATTAAAATATATTCGACGGCTCGGTCCCGGAAGGACGGTTCGCGTCGACCGGATTATTACCGGCACGGTACAGAATAATACTTTTTATTACCGCGATCTTTACGGTCCGCACCGCATCGAGTATAGGGGAGATAATAAAGGAAGACGCGCGAGGATAATGGTTGGTATTATGCGCGTATTACTCGGTGCATTACCATTTTTATCGCGGACTTTTTTACGATCCACTTCTCGCGCGAGTTAGCGTAGATCCGATCGGCGAGCGCCGATCGAGCCGACTCTCCTCGCCCCTCGAGGATAGCCTCGGGCCTTGGCCGAAGGAATCGCTTCGCCGCTCGAAGGAGACCCTCGGAAATTTGGGTGGTGCGCGCGTCGTTCCGCCGCCGCCGGCGAGTTGAGCGGACGACTGGAAGAGCGGAAGAGCGGAAAGGTTGGAAGAACGCGCGAGCCGAGAAGCGACGCCTCGGAATTTTCCACGTACTTTTGTATCTCTGTACGCGTCGAAGGTGCGTCCGACACGTACGCGAGCGCTTTCGTATTCGTGAAATAAATTGCGAGAGAAGCGTACGGGGACTCGGTATAAGTATAGTCACGATAAATCAGGCATATCGACGTCCGGCATAGAATTGCAAATGAACCGCTGCCATCTTTAAAATAAAAAGTTATAACCGCACGGCCGCTCTCGGGTGCGCTCGAGAGTTTCGACGGTAAGTGTCTAAACGCAGGCAGGCAGGCAGCCAGGCAGGCAGCCAGGCAGGCAGGTAGGTAGATAGGTAGGTAGGTAGGTAGGTAGGTAGGTAGGTAGGTAGGTAGGTAGGTTGGTAGGTAGGTAGGTAGGTAGGTAGGTAGGTAGGTAAGTTGGTAGGTAGGTAGGTAGGTAGGTAGGTACGTAGGTACGTACGTACGTAGGAGAACGGCCGCGGGCCAGAGCGGAGCCGAGTGGAAAGAGTCGCGCGGCGGGCGGCGGGCGGAGGGTGGCGGGCGGCGGGGCGGCGGGGCCGCCGAGGGAGAGGGGGCGAGGAGCACGGTGCGCGAGCTCGTAATACGTAGGATCTCCGGACGGGCAAGGAGAAAGAAGTTAAAATGAATAATGTATCGTATATTTAATTCTATATAGAAGTAGCCGCGCACACCCAGCAGCGCGACGCACACGTACGCGCTTACCTAAAAACGTTAGGTGTTGTCTCTCCCGCTCTCTCCGGCGGCACTCGGCTTTATGCCTCTCCACCGAGAATGAAGTAGCATATTTTCTACGCGGAGCTCGTGACGAATCGACTTTCCAGCCGGCGAACGGAACGAAACAAAAATATTTTACTCGGGGCGCGCCTGGGGAGAAATAACAGCCCGCCCGAGAATAACTATCATTAAATTATTATCGATCGATAAGCGCCTCGTTATTGCCGACCCGAGACTCTTTTTAATTCGCGAATGAAGTTCCTCGCCGATGAAAAAGCAACGCGGAATACGTAGGATTCCCTTTTTTCCTTACTTCCCGGAAAATTATCCTCGTTAAGATGCGAGCTCCGATCGCGTTGACAGCCGATCTTTAATTAGAATCGAACTTGATTGACCGGCTTCACCGACACCCGACACCGGGGAACACGATCCGATGGCCGAGGAATAAGGAGAAAGAGAGAAAGGGGCCGAATGCGGAACGGAAAGGGGGAGGGAGAGAGAGAGAGAGAGAGAGAGAACGGCTGTTGCGACGAGGACGAGCGGGGGGGAGGGCGTTCGCATCTCTCTTTCCCGTCTATCTCTGCCTACCTATCTATCTCTCCCCACTCCCTCCGTCCCGCGGCCCATAAGCGCGCATCGCCGCGAGTCGACATACGCGCGAGCGCGCGCTCGCACACGGGCGCGACGCACGCACGCACACGGGCGCGACGCACGCACGCACACGCGCACGAACGGTGTGTAGTTACCGCAATAAACCACTGTACGCTTTATTAATAATGCCGTACGGCTGGATGTTTTATAGTAGTATCGCGACTGCTCGGCCATTTTCTTGCGCGATACTTTTATTTTCACAACGCGAAAAATGTGTCGCCGAGGGTTCTCGATCCGTAAAAGCTCGTTCCTCGTGCGAAAGGGCGGCCGCGAGCGTCCCCGGCGAGATCGGAGGAAAGCAGCCGGTAGCGATGGCGAAGAATCGGAGGAGAGCGAGGAAGCGGGGCGTAGCCGTGGCGCGCGGCGCGAGCGGGAAAGCGTCGGCGAAAAGAAAGCGAAGGGGGAGAGGCGTTTGTCGGCGAAGGAAGGTCGCGTCGGGGGTTTCGGAGAACCGTTAGACGGAGCGCGCGCGCCGAACGGGCCGAGCCGGCATGAGAACCGCTTTGTTTTATTCGATACAAAGCGGTACGTCTCGCCGTACGGTCGCGGCTCAAGCTGGCGCGTGACGTAACAATATAAATACGAGGCGCGCATTAACAAATTCCGTTTAATCTTATCGTTTACAATAAATATTGATACGAAACTTAAGTTACGCTATCGCCGGGGCACGATACTACGCGTAAAATAATAATTCGCCTAATCTCCACCTACCGAGAGCGGCCATGAAACCGCGGGCCTTATCTTAACAAAATAACTGCGCAATTAGGCTGGTGGCATGACCGTGCCGAAAGTTATTGTCCGTGAAAGCGGCGCGTCTCGGGAGGTTGCTCTCCCATCGTTGGACGCCTCGCTCTCCTCTCGTCGCCGGCTCGTCGCGGCTTCTCCTCGACGCGGAGATCCTCGCCTAGCCGTGCCGGATTACCGAGCAAGGTCGACCGCCGGCGCGGGGGGGGGGGCGCGCTCGCTGGATCCCGAAACGGGACGACGGGCGAGCGCGCGGAACCGGCGACGGGCGACGGGCGACGGACGACGGACGACGGACGACGGACGAGAGGCGCCTCGCGGCCGGAAGACCGCTCTTTCTCGGAGGCGTCGAGCCTCTTCGGCAAAGACGATCCGGGCGTGCCCGTGCCAGATATCGGCGAGTAACGTTACTCGGGTACGCGACTACGAAATATCAGCCGCGCGCTCCTGCGGTATTATCTTCAAACGCTCAATTATCCTTCCGCGAAATTATGCCATAACACGATAATTACATCGGAGCGCATACCCGGTACCGAATGTCGTTTCACGCCCGAGTCACCTTCGCGCATATTTTCCGTTCTAAGTCCTCTCATCGATTATAGTCATTTTCAGTGTGCAACAAATTTCGTGTCTCGACGTTTTCCGTCGCGATACTCACGGTCGTACGTCATGTCTACGAATATTACGTGCGTCGTAGCGCTCACGCGCGTCCGCGCAGTGGATGTCAAAGCCTGCCGCGGCACGGTCTCGCGAGCGCGCTTTCGAGAGCGATGGAGGAGCGCCGGTGACGAGGGGAGCGATTTCCGCCGACCCGCGTCCTTTCCCGACTCGGAAGGCCCTCCGCGTAATCGCCTTGCCGGAGAAACGGCGGCGAGAGGCGGCGCGGGGGCTGGGAGATGGGCTGGGGTGGGCTGGGGTGGGCTGGGGTGGGGTGGGGTGGGGTGGGGTGGGGTGGGGTGGGGCGGGGTGGGGGAGGCGAGAGGAATAATGGAGGGCCGACCAACGCGGCCGCTCGCGCCGAGCCGGTTGAGCGCCGCTGCATTAATAATATACGATAGCCGTAATGGCATCGGGCGTATACGAACGTATATATTGTATAATAACTTCCAAGGCCTTATAAACGTTTATTATTTACCGCGCAACGTAATGCCGAGCGAGCCTCGGCTTCGCGGCGGCTGTTATTAAAAATAATACCGCGACGCTCCTGCCCCCGCGGTCTACCTTCCCATTCCGCCTCGTCGAGGCGATGGAGGGCCAAAATCAAGATTCACCGATGGACACCGACCGAAGGAGCGCCTCTTCCATGCCGGCCATTTTCCCGCGACGTTCAACGGGCGATCGTGCCGGGCGAAAGCTTAAAACGCTTAGCGCCACTTGGTACTCGCTACGATATACGTACACCTCCTCTGGCCTCGGCCGCAAACTAGCCGACGGCTCGAATTCAAGTCGCGAGATCGAACTCCTCGAGTCGCGTCGGAACGATCGAGGGCGGAAGCTCGAGGAGGAGCGTGGCGAAATCCCGCGGGAAGGGGGGGGGGGGGGCAAAAAGGATGCCCGGCCCAGCCGCGACTCTCGAGCCGGAGCCGGAGTCCGGCGAGGGGCCGAAGGAGGCGCGGTGGGCTAAAAGCGCGGCGGGACTCGAAAGGGTTTCGCGCCTGGTGCTCGGGGAGGGACGTTGTTCCTCGCGAGACCTTCCTTCGCGGCGCCTTCGTTCCGGAATTGAGGGCTAACCAAGGCGCGACGTTCGCAAAGACCTTTCGAAGCTCCGCTTATCGACGCGCAGTTTAATCCCGTCCCCCTCTTCGGTATACCGAGATCCCTTGACATCTCCATCGTTGGTTCCGCGATTCGTCGTACGTCGAATCGCTTTCGGAGTCAGAAATATCGACGCAGAATCGAGGTTCGCGATAAAACGTGGGAACGCGAAGGAGCAGGGTCGTTGACTCTTGGACGGGCCCGATGTTTCCCGAGTTGCAAAGAGTTTCTTCGCTCTGTTCGCGCCGTGCAGGACGACGGTGAGGGGGGGGGGGGGGGGGGGGGGGGGCCAAATTTGCCCAAAAAAGAAAAAACTGGGGTAAACAACGCCCC
>JBCFXI010000542.1:68037-82694 GCA_038496175.1 Ampulex compressa
CCCCCCCCCCCCCCCCCCCCCCCCCCCCCCCCCCCCCAGCATCTTTGCCGAGAATCGGAAAAGCTGGAGGATAGCTCGGCGTCCTCCGCGGGTGCGTTCCCGCGCCGCCGCTTTTGCCGATCCAACCGACCGCTGGATCTCCGCTGTACCTCGGAGGGGCTTAGCGACCGGCCACGGACCGATGCTCCTCTTCCGCGCCACGTTTGATTTGCGGGAATCAATAAAAATCCGCGAGATAAAAAACTCGCGAGTAAAAAATGGTTCGCAGCAGCGGCCAACCGGAAAGCAGAAATTCAGGAGGGGAATGGAGAGCGATTCGCCGAGAGCGGAGCGGGGGGCAGCGTCGGAGGAGGAAGAGGAGGTGGAGGCGCAGGCGGAGGCGGAGGCGGAGGCGGAGGCGGTGGACGGGGGGGAGGGGGAGGAAGAGGGGGCAGAGGGAGGAACACGGCGAGCAGGGATAATCTGATTTTCAGCAACTTTATACGTTGCGCTTCGATTAAAATCCAGCCACCGTGCAGGGCCAATACAGTTACGCAGTTTCTGCCCTCTTTCATGGAACGAAGGCACGAGCCGGGACGAAGGGGTTAGGGAGGCGCAGGAGGGCGCCTTTGGCTTCCAGCTCTGCGCGAGCCTCGAAGCGGCGCTCGCCCACGTTTTCTCGCGAGACTATACCTCGCGAGCCTCGAAACGTCGTTACGAGCGAGGATTTAAAGCGATTATCGTGTCGCGATTGGAAAAACGACGTAGGGGGCATCGGGGAGGCGCATCGAGGACTCGTGGCGCGGGAGAAGGCCACGCGCCGCTGCTTATCGCGCGATTTCTCCGACTCTCGGCGCTCGGTGCCGCTCGCCTTCTCCACGCTCGGAGGGCCGTCGGATGCCGGCGCGTACGCGAGGCGTGCGACCGATTACGTCATTCCCCGGAGACGCATCGCCCGTTATCGCCCGACGACGCGGGCATAAAAACGTTGCGCCGTGCCTCGCGAGATCGCGCGATCTTCGCTCCTCCCTCCCACGCCTCCGCGCTCCGCCGGAGACAGAGATCCGGCTCGATCTTTCGCGTCGACCGAGGGACGACCGAAGGCGGCTGGAAGGGAAGCGAGGAGGCTCCTCGGCGTCTTTGGCGCCGAGGCCTCCCTCGGTTGACTCGCGGTAGCCCACGGGGACCGAATTGGAGTGTCGCGCCGACGGCCGGCGCGCAAAGGTGCCGATACTCGGCCATTCTCCGCCACTCCCTTCCGATGGCCACGTAAAGACGGGGGGTGGTGGGCAAAGGGTGGGAAGGGCGGACGGTATTTCGCCTCGATCCACGACTCGCTCTCGCCCGCTTCCGGCACTGCCCGGCGCGAACGCGTCGAAGGCACGGCGTGCCGGGGGCGGCGGCGGCGGGGGGGTCGGGGGGAGGTGGCGAGTTTCTTGAGGCGCGAGCCGGGAAGGCGGCGATGGGCGGCACTACGGGGACGCGGAGATCCTTGGGAGAGGGCCGTCGGAAGGAAGGCTCGCGGAAAGACCGAAGCGTCGAACGACCCAAGTTTCGAGCCACGAAAAAACATGATCGAACGAGGCATGAATTACGTAGGGGCCTTTGGCGCCGCGGGTTATTTATAGTTGACCCCGGAGCGATGTACGCGCGCTCTTATCCCGAGTAGATTCCTGGGAGGAGGGTAGGGGGGAGGGGGTGAACCGTAAATATAGCGCGATTTGGAGAAAAAAGATTCCGACGGTTCGACGTCCGTCGGCCCTCCCCCGGCCGAGGAGCGTCCCCCTTTCGGCCGGCGGGTCCAGTCTCCCCGAGAGAGGCTCGCGAAGCGGCCGGCGGTTCGATCTTGCAAAAAAGCGGAGGCTCGCCGACGAGCGGACAAAAGCGAGCGGAAGCGGCCGAGAGCGGCCGAAGAGGGGCAGCGGGGCAAGCGTTAGGAGAGGGTCGCGACGAGCCTATCGAAGTGCGATTAAAATATAAAATGGGTTTCGAGGATTCGGACGGTGTTACGCGCCGTTTCAATTATTGCCGCTCGGAAACTACGTACAATTTTTGTTGCCGCCCCGATCGCGGCTTTTCGTCGATACCCCCCGCCCCGGCCCCGCGGCAGCCCCGCCGGCCCAGCTCCATCAGCCCCACCCTCCTTCGCCCATCGCGCTCGCCGCCTCCACCCTTCCCGTATCTCTCGATTTTTCGCCAGCGCCGATTTTTCCGCCTTTTTACCAGAGCCGCAAAACGGCACAAAAATCCGATACCGTTTTGCGGAGCCCGGATTACCGGCAGATCGCGCTACCGATTTGCCGCGCACCCCTGCTGGCACGATAAAAAAAAAAAAAAGGAAAAAAAGGGGGGAAAAAAAGAAAAAAAACCGTTTCCCCTCTTTTTCCTCTCTTTTTCATTTCGATTCTTCGCGCACGAGACGGGACTAACTCGTGGCGCGCGGATGCCAAAAATAAACACGTCCCTTCGCGCACGCGTCTCGCCCTCGGGGTGCACGGCACGCTTCGCACGGAGCCAGACCGCGTCGCGCATCCTTCGATCCTCCTTCGATCCTCCTTCGATCCTCCTTCGGCCCCCCTTCCATTCTCGCTCGTGCGAGAGAGACGAGTGGGAGCGGGGGGATTTCGATGGGCGCGCGTTCGTTTGCCGCGCCGCAAAGAGCCGCGCACGGCCAAGGAGAGGACTGAAATAGAGAGTAAAGAGAGAGAAAGAGGGGGAGAGAGAGAGAACGTTCGCTCATCGCCGGGCAGAAAGAATCTTGAGCGAAAAGCTCACTCGAGATGCCGCGAAAACAATGTCGAGGGTGGCGCGAGATATACCTAATTGTCGAGAGTGCGGCCAACGTAGGAGGAAAAAGAGGTGCCGGAGAAGAGGAGGAGAAAGGCGGAAGAACGAAAATGACACCGACCTTTCTCGAGCCTCTCTCGTCCCTCTTCCATCGCCCCACACCCCCTCCCCCCTCCCCCCCCCCCTACCGACCCTTTCCTCTTTCTTCTTCGCTCCTCTATTCCGCTCTCTTTTCCATCCCGCCTCTGCGCCGCTGCCTGCCCCGACACACTTGCTTTTTATCGACGGCGTACTTTAACCCTCGAAGCGCGGTAAGTGGGATGGGTCGGCACGGAGGATGGAGCCGCAGGAGAGCAGGACCACGAGTGGCGGCGGAAGCAGAACCACCCGGCAGGAGCAAGAGCGAGAGCGAGAGAGGCTCGGAGAGGGTGCGGGGAGGGGGTGGGGGTGGGGGTGGGGGTGGGGGACTTGGGGCGAGCGGCCGAGGGTACGGTCGGGGCATTAAACCCATTTAAATATAACCAATACCAGGGTACCCTCCACCCTCGGTTATGGATGATTTTTACCGTTCATTCGAATACCCCGCAAGCTAGGTCGAGCGAGCGCACGGGCACAACCACCGACGGAGACGCGTAACGGCGAGCATCCATATTGCCCTCCGGCCTCCGGCCTCCGGCCTCTGGCCGAGCCGCGCTTCCGATCGCGCGGCGGATCGAGCACCGTCCTTCTTCTCCGCTCCTCCTCGGGCCTGCTTCCCTCCCCGCGCCGAGGGCCGGCCTCGGGCCTCGCGGCGAGTCCGGCTTCGGGATCGCGGTTAAGGCGGGAAAGGATGGGAAGGGCGGGAAGGCGCCTTGCCGAGAGATAAACGATCGTAAAGGCCAGCGGCATCGAGTAGGAAAAAGCACGGCCGCGGGCCGCGCGCGCCGCTACGAGTGGAGTGCAAATATCGCTCGACCGATAATGCCGGGTCGATTCCCTCCTCCCCCGGCCCTCGCCGGGCCGCGAGCCTCGAAACTCTCGACGAGCCTTTCGCCGCTACCTCCGCGATCGAGGAAGCGCGCCAAGGGCCCTGGAGAACGAATCGAAATCGGGGCGCTCGCCCAGAGGCGATCCTTCGGCCGCGGCGGGCCCTCTCCTCTCTTCTCGGGCGAACGCTCTCGCCGACAACGACGAAGCCGCCCTCCGCCATCGATCCGCCCGCCGAACCCTTTGCGTATTCGCCGCTCGCTTTACGGCCCGTGCATCTTTGCTTTTAACGCGCTACTCCCCCTCCCCCACCACCACCCACCACCACCCACCACCACACCGCCCCGCAGTCCCGCCGGCTCGTTCGACTCGTAGGAGCACTCGACTCGTGGAAGCGAGCGACGTCGACGCGCGCTCGGGGAAGGGGGAGGAGAGACGGAGAGAGCCCGGAGTCATTGTGTGCAGATTTTCCTTATTTACCGACGAGCCATGCCGTCGATCGGCCAGGGTGACGGCGCAAACGACGCGAGTCGGGCCTAATTGGCAGTGACCGTGGTGTCGCGCGGTGTCGCGTGGGACGCTCGCGCGCACGTGAACCGCCGAGAGCTCCGGCCAAGACGGTCCGGCAAGCTGCAGAGCCTTTCTCGCGCCCGCACCTTCTCGCGCCTCGCCGCGAAGAGCGTCGCGCGTTACGAAAGCCGCGTCGCTCGGGTGCGCTCGCCGGGCCGGGAATCCGCGGTTGGCGGCGGACGAAAGAAAGCTCGGCGAGGGTCGATACCGGATGGGCAGGCCGAAAAATGGGGGAGGCCCCCGATTCGGCGATAACTACGGGCGTAAACCTAAGCGTAAACGTAAACGAAGACGTAAACGTAAAGCCGAAATGATAAACGCAACGGGTATACTTAATGGCGCGAGGTACGGCCAGAATAGAACGCGGGTACGTTTATAGCGCGCGCGTCACGCGTATAGCTTTCCCGTATATCGAAGCGGTGGAAAGGGCTCTCGCGTGGGGTGAGTGGCGAGGGCGAGGGCGAGGGCGAGGGCGAGGGCTTGGGCTTGGCCGAGGGCGAGGGCGAGGGCGAGGCGGAGGGTGAGGACGCGGTCAGCACTATCGTTCCGTCCCGCTACGATCGCGTCGATGCTCAAATCGTATTTATCATATATAGCCGGCCGTGCCGGGTTCGCGATCGTCCATTGCCCGTAGATTGCGCTGCCCGTGGGGGCAGATACCGACGCGGGATCGTCACTTTAATTGGCCGTTCCTCACCGGCGATTTTAACGAGCGATCGCGTCGACGGACCGCGAGCGTTTGTTTTCGATTGGCTCCGCGCTCCTCGGATTATCGACGTTTCGCGGGCTGCGCTAATGCGAATTATCGAACCGTTACGAATCCTTTTCCCAACCTCGAGGACGGAGGAACCGAGGCCCGGAGAGGCCCGCGGAGGGAGAGGAGGAGGGCCAATCTGGTGCGATCGGCGCCGAAGAGGCCGCCGGCGACCACGGCGAGGATCGTGACGGCCGGGAAGAGGAGAAGCGAAACGGCGTGGGAATCGATAATGCCCCAAGTCATTCGTCGGTCATCAAGTCGCTCCTTTCCCCTCGATGTCATCCGAACCGCGCGCCACCCCCGGCCCCGGCCCCGCCCGCCCGCGCCTGTCCGCGCCTCGATTCCACGCTCGCACCCGCGTCCGCGTTTCCGCCTGCCGCCCCGCGGACCCGCCGTCGTCTTCGTCATTGTGCCAGTCGCTACCGTCCTCGCCCTCGCCGTCGCTTCATTGTCGCACCGTCGTCGAGGACGAGTCATCGGTCTCATCGTCGCGATCGTCATTGCGTAACGCGGTCCACGGTGCGTGCGGTAGCCGGGCGGGAGGTTGAGGTTGAGGCCGAGGGCGAGGGCGAGGGCGAGGGCGAGGGCGAGGGCGAGGGCGAGGGCGAGGGCGAGGGCGAGGGCGAGGGCGAGGGCGATGGTAGGGGTAGGGGTAGGGGTGGCCGAGAAGAGCGAAAGGGAAGCGAGCGCGCGGGCAGGCAGGGGGTGGCGCGATGCCGGCGAGCTCGGTGGATTCCCGCTTCGGAGAGTCGTCGCCTCTCTCGCTTGGCAGGATGTAGGCGTATAACAATGACAAACCGTGAAACAATGCTGGGCGCCACTGGAAAAATTCCAAAAAACGCGAATAATAAAAATGAGAGCTCGCGTGCAGGGCGTGTGTGTCCCGCATTGGTGGATAGTAGGATACCGCTGGCGGTGGCGGTGGCGGTGGCGGTCGCGCTGATACGAGGCCGATGCGACGCTGCCAGCGCTGCCAAGAGAGGCGGCGGTGGCGGCGGTGGCGGCGGTGGCAGTAACGGCCATGCCGGGGCCGCTGGCGAGGACGGTGAGAAGGTAGCGACGCGCCAGTGGTGGTGCCGGCGAGGTCGACGGTGGTAGTGGTGGCGATGCTGGTGGTGGTGCTGGTGGCGGTGGCGGCGATGAGACAAAAAAAAGTGGGTAGAAGGGGGTGGAAAAAATGTAAAAGCCCCGGCGCGCACGGCGCTTCGTCGAGGACAATACGTGGCGATGAATGCCTATTATATTTATCTGTAACAGGCGTTCCATAAAGCAAATAACACAGAAGTGTAGCGAGGAAAAAATCGGGCTTTTTTTTCGACGCGGTGCAGTGCCGCGAGGGCTCGGTCCGACAAAAAAAAAAAAAGAGGAGCGAAAGCAAGGGCGGAAAAGGGGACAAACGAAAATCCGGCTTCTATCCGAGTCGGTTTGGTCGCCGAATACGTTCCTTCCTCCGTTCGCGCTCCGTTCGCTCCGACTTTTTCGACGGTGACGCGCCACGAGCGCCGCCCGCCCCCCTCGCCGCCCCCCTCGCCGCCCCTCGCCGCGCGGGGACCGCGAGGCGACGGATCGCACCCCGTCGCCGGGCTTTCGCGAGGGAGAGGGCCGGGGACGAGCGATGAGCCGTAGCTTCGTTAACTCGGGAGGAAACGGCGTCGCGTTCGCCCCGGCGGACGCCTCGCCTCTGGCTCTCGGCTGCTCGCGAAAATGGGATCGGGCCAATGGGTGAGCGAATATCGCGTAAGAGAAACGCCACCGCGGAGGGAGCGAGAGAGAAAGTGGCCGGAGGAAAGAGGAGGAGGAGGAGGGCGAGAAGGAGGAAGGGGAGGAGGAGGAGGAGGAGGAGGAGGAGGAGGAGGAGGAGGAGGAGGAGGAGGAAAGGGCAAAGCGGAGGTGTGTGCCAAAAACTATAACCTGTTGCATACGGCGTCACGAAGCCCGAAAAACGCCCCTAGTCTCGTCCCTTTTACTCATCCCCTTAACCTTCCACCCCTACGTCAGGTCGAACTTTTCGGCACAGCGCGTTAGCTCACGGTATATCGCGCGTTACCCACGAGCGTACTTTTACATCCCTCTACCCCTCGCGATCGAGCCAGCGCGGGGCGACGACGGATCGCGCGTCACCCGTCGAGACGACGCTCCGCCGTCTCGAATCTCTTCGCGAAGAAACGCTCCTTCCTGCGCGACCTTGGCGTGTGCGCGTCGCGTAACAGGGGGGGGGGGAGGAGGAGGAGGAGGAGGAGAGCCGAGGTAAAAGTCTGGACCAGGAGGGGTAAGGTGGATGGCCGACGGCGGGAGAGCGAGGGGGCGCTCGTCCTTTGCCATCCCCAGTGCCCCCTCCTCGCGCCCCTCCCCTCGCCCCGCCAGGAGGACGAATTTCCGCGGTAAATCGGCCGCTCGATCGGCGCTCTCGAGTACCCCCATCCCCCTCTCGTTCCTCCTTCCCTCTCGGCCACCAAACCTTCGCGAGGCTCGCGCGCGCGCAGGCGCACGCGGGTGCTCCTGTATTTTTATGAAATCATTGTTTCGAATGACAATACACCGGGATGAGCAGCGCACAATGACTGCATCGACGGAGATGCGGGGGTGGAGCTAGACCGGAGACGGAGGATGAGGGAGAGAGAAAAAAGAGGGCAGGAGAGGGTGGCGTGCGGTTGGAAGAAATCGGTGGAAGGGATACGTACGCGGATATTTACGCACACGTCGACGCGGCCGATATTCACTCTTCCGCGGGAGGGTTGGTTCCTACCTACCTACCTACCTACCTACCTACCTACCTACCTACCTACCAACCTACCTACCAACCTACCTACCTACCCACGTATCCACCTAGCTAGGCACCTACGTACGTATGTTCGTTCGTTCGTTCGTTCGTTCGTTCGTTCGTTCGTTCCTCGATTCGGTCGTCCGTCCGCTCGCTTGCCTACCAACTCCTTCCCTCGTCCGCTCGCTCGCTCGCTCGCTCGGTCCTTCGCTCGTTCGTCGGTTCGTTCGTTGGTTCGTTCGGTTCTTTGTGATGACTGTCGATGAAACGATGACATATTTTTCCGGCTTTCACTCCCGGCGTGCCCCGCGGCTTTTCCATTCACGCCTCCTCGCTATATCGGTCTATTTCTCGAGCGCGGACCCAGGGATACACGCACGGACGCACGCGCGTCCGCGATCTCCCCCGAGTATAATATCCGCCCTTCCTCCTTTACCCTTTCCTCCTCCGCCCGGCCCTCCCCCCCGCCCCCGGCCGCTCGCTTCGCTTTACGTTTTTCTCGTTAGGCCGCCCGCCCGAGCTTTCTCCCTCCATTTTTGATTCCTCGCTTAACGACGAGGCTGGGGCGCCGTCGCTCCGCCGCTCCGTCGCGTTAAGCGCGGCCGGATCGAAACGGGCGGTAGATCGGAAATACTTAACGATCGGCTCTGGCGCGGCTAAGCCGAGCTCCTCGCAGGAGCGGCCGAGGCTTCCCCTCGGCGAGTCGGCGCTCGCGGTGCCGGCCTCCGAGTCGAGGGCGGCCGGCCGGCGAGAGGCGAGCGGCCAAGACCGGGGCCAGGATGGAAACATTTTTGCGCGCCGAAAGGACGGAGCGCCATCGATATTGCGGGACTGCGACGCCATGGCCGGGTATATTTTTTTTTTTTTTTTTTATATACGATAAACGAAATAAAACGTCGATCTCGTAAAGCCGAGCGGCTGCGATAAAACGGACACGGAAAATCTGGCGGCGGTACGGTTGCGCGCGTTTACGGGATACAGTCTATGCACGTACACCCGAGAATTATACGTCTGTCGCGCTCTATGGGAGGCGCGCGCTCGGCCAACCTCGCGTATTGTACGTCGATTTTTTATCGTCCCATTTATTTGTACCGACCTTTATTAAACGATGAAAACTTTATTGCTAATTGCCGCGGGCGAAAAGGTTTTTATGGATGCTTGCCCGACCGCGTTTTCATTTCGATTCCAGGAACTTTCCGCGCTCTCGCATCGGCGGCGCTCGATGTGTCGGCCGAAAATTCCTGCTTCGGCGGAGCCTTTGCGCCTTACGCTCCGATCCTCGACTGGCGCCTCCCCAACCCTTCCCCTCACCGCCCCCCCGCCCCACTACCACCCCTCTCGCCCGCGCCCTCGTCTTCCGCGAGCAGCGGCCAATCGAGGATTCGAGCTCGGCGCGCTCGCCTCGGTCGCCGGCGCGACGATGGTCCGCGCGGTGGACTCGCTCCTCCAAATGGCCGGAATGGACGGTGGCGGATTTACGATTCGTCGTTCGGCCGAGTAAAAGCGCGAGGAAAAGCCGAGGGCTCGAGGAGGACCCGAAGCCCCCGAGAAGGCCCGCTCGGCGGCTCGACTCGAGGGCTCCTCGGACATACGCGCGCCGATGCGCGTCGGTATACGCTTTAATCGTCGAGATCGTTAGGGCTTCGGAGGATCGCGGAGCGAAAGAAGCGGCGGAGGAGCGCTGCGCGCGGATGAAATACGGGGAGCGTTGAACCCAATCAAGGGGTTGTCGTAAATTTCCATCAAGCCGCATAATATCCCTGCCGAGCGCGAAGCTAATGGTCGATACAAAATTGCGGCCATCGAGGAAAGAAGAAGGAGCGGCGGCGAGGCCCCGCCAGGAGGGCAGGGGATCCTGGGCGAGCGGCGCCGACGGGAGAGGCCCGCCGCCGGCACATCTCGAGCGGATTCGGGGCCCCGAGCGAGCCGGAAGCGGGCGCGAGCGGCCGAGAGAAGAAAAGCGCGCGCGGCCCCCAAATCGATCTGGCGTCGTCGCGTCCCCCGGCGGCGGAGGCGCAGCGCGCGAAACGACGCGCTCTCGCCGAGACGCGCTCGCCCCGCTCTACCCGCGAGAACCTAGCGGCGCGCGCTACGTACATTCGGATGGTACGCATCCAGATGTACGGCCGCGCACACACGAGGCGCGCGGCCCGCGCGAATATTTCTATAGGAACGGTTATACACCCGTAGAACATATTGAAACGCGTCGTTGGGGGCAGATGCGTCCGATGATATATTAACGGCAACTGTGCGGCCGATACAGTCGCGCGCTCTCGGCAGCGCCTACACGCGGCCACGGTGCGTCGCGGGTACGCGCGGACGCGCGTACACGCATACCGCGCGAATAAATTATAGAATTATCGTTTTATCGCCGTGCTCGCCTATAGATGCCGTATATATTTTCGGCCCTCGCGAATTGTCGCGCGTCCCTCCAGGGGTTAACCCTCTTCGTTCCCGGCCCCCTGCCCCCTGCCCCTTCCGCGGCACCGCTCCCTCCCCTCTCTCGCTTTTTCTCCGACACGGCGCGGATAATAAATCGCCAAGGCGGTACGCCAAATTAATATCGTAAATTCGTTACGGACGCGATACCGCTCTCTCCGAAATCGTGGAAGGGGGCACGCCGGAGGTGGAGGTGGAAGTGGGGCTGCAGCTGGAGCTGGAGCTGGAGCTGGAGGTGGAGGTGGAGGTGGAGGTGGAGGTGGAGGCGGAGGCGGTGGGGCGGCGGCGGTGGCACGGCCTCGAGGACGGGGCTGCGCGCCGGAGGCGGCAGGGGAGTAAAACATTCGCGACCGCGGTGTAATATTAAAAACAGGCGCGAAATGCGCGCCGCGAGCCCGGATGAAAAATAAGCACGGTAATATTCCGCGGGGCCGCCCCCTTCGTATTCGTTCGCGATTAATTGTTTGCCGCGCGGGCAATCCCACTTCGCGGTACCGAATATAATTACCCACCTAAATCATCGGTCAATCGCGAGATATTCGGGATCGCGCACGGCTATACCATTCGCCCTCTCGCCCTCTCGGCCTCTCGGCCTCTCGGCCCGGAGCGGCGCAGGAGGCCGCGGAAGGAAGGAGCGTCCTCGAGGCCGCTTCCCAGTCACGCGCGAATCCCTGCCACTTTGCGCCTACGCCTGCCCGACCGCGTCGCCCTCGAGCGCCTCCTTCCCCCCTTCGCCGGGAAGCCGGACGCTCCCGGCTCTACCGCCGAACACGGATACCAAGTGTATGCGCGAGATATAAATTTAAATAAGTCGTTATAAGTATAATTTGTTTGGTTGGCAGCGCGACGCGAGGTGCTGGCGCAACGAGGCTCGTTAAAATATCTACGCCACGCAGCCTGAGAATATATTTTAATAATTTGGAATACATTACGGTTTATCGTCTCTCGGCCAGCGGTACCGCGTCGTTCCGCTCCTCGGCCGCGGACTGGCCCAAAACCACCCGAATTCGGTGTACCGCTTCGCCGATTTCTCCTCCGCTCCTTACGATTAACGGCCCCTTCTTCCTTGCCTCGCATCGATTCCAAAGAGACCGATCGCCGGTAGCACGCGGCGCGCGCGGTACCCGTTACCCGCGATCTAAGGTTTCACGCGCCTAACGGACCTGCCGCCTCGTCGCCGAAATCTATCGCCGAGAACTTTCTCGATCTCGCGGTGCGCGCCGCTCGATTCCCCACCTCCGCCGCCCATCGATCATGCTCCCGAGCGGAAAGGGCCGCGCGGGGGCAACGAGGGAGAGAGGACGAGGAAGGCCGTCGCGCGGTAGCACCGCGAGAGCGGAGGCTGGCCGGGGGGATGGGAGCGGGGCGGGACGGGGACGGGGACGGGGGGGGGGGGATTATGGAAGAGGCGGAGGACGAAGAAGAAGCGGCGTGCTCGACCGAAAAGTTTGCCTAACGGTAAAGCGATGAGTTAACATTAATATATTCCGTCGGAAAGTTTTTATAATATTCCCGGGCATTGTCTGCCGTGGAACAATAAAACCGCTGTTCCCGTTTACGACGGACGATTTTTCAACGAGTCGGAGAAACGAGGCGAGGCGCGACGAGGGCGGTGGAGAGGCCGGGGACGAGGGAGCGCGAGCGAGAAGGTAGGGCGCGGTGAGGCGCGGCGCGGCGGGACGAGGTGAGGCGAGGCGAGGCGACGCGAGGGGAGGCGAGGCGAG
The DNA here is from genome assembly GCA_038496175.1 of Ampulex compressa. Classification (NCBI taxonomy): domain Eukaryota; kingdom Metazoa; phylum Arthropoda; class Insecta; order Hymenoptera; family Ampulicidae; genus Ampulex; species Ampulex compressa. The sequence goes on from JBCFXI010000542.1 coordinate 80,021, forward strand.
GCGACGCGAGGGGTGGCGAGGCGTGGTGGGGGCGAGAGAAATGGAAGGAGGATAGAGAGAAGTACGAAAAGGAAGGTAAGACGACGCTCTCCGCACCGGCATTTATGTCAAAGTGACACCGGTGCCATCGAAAAGAATGCGGGTACGAATCGTCCCGATGCCGTTGCGACCTAATTTCGCGCGTTGCTCGCGATTCTTCCGCGAAACCGTCGACGATCGTCGAAAGGATGGAAAGCGTTGAAAGATCGATTCCTCGAAGGCGCTATTCGTCCGCCGAACGGTCCACGTCGATGGGGACGGGGCGTAGCTCCGCGAAGAGGAAGGGGGAGAGGGAGAGAGCGCGCAACGGCCGAACGAGGAAGGAGGAAGACGAGGGAAAGGGAGAGTTTTTCGAAAAGTTTGCCGATTTCCTCTCCCTCGGAGCAGAGTCGAGTTTCGTTTGATATCGCGACGGATCGAGGAGTGGCCGCAACGCAGCCTCGGTCGTGGTGGCAGCGGTGGCGGTGGCTGTGGCGGTGGCGGCGGCGGCGGCGGCGGCGGCGGTGGCCGCGGCGGCGGTGACGGTGACGGCAGAAACGGCCGCGGTGCAAGCAGAAGGAATTAAAAGTAAACACGCAGGCTCACGCGTTCCTCCGGGTTAGAGTAATTACGAGCCACGCCAGCTGCCGTGGAGTTTAAATTATAGAAATTACGAAACGCCCTCACCCTCCCCGCCCAGCCGGCGCGCTCTCTTTCCCTCAACCCCCACCCCCTCCAACCTCTGCCCACTCCCTCCTTCTCCGTCCCTCCCCTTACGCCGCGGGAGTTCCTTTTCTCGGAAACGTCCTTACTCCCTGGGCAGGTACGCGGGCTCGGCCGACGTGCTACGAGGAGAGAACGGACGATCGGCGATCCCCGATCCGCGGTTCGGACGCGCCGACGATCGGACACGGCCTCTTCGTCGTCTCGGAATTCCCGCGAGGGACGTCGCTTTCCTCCTCGTCGGCTCATCGGCGAGCTCGTCAAAGTGGCGAACGATCGAGGGACGATCGGGCGAGAAGCCATCGAGGAGGGCGTAAGAGGTTGGGCAAAAGTAGGGAGAATCGCTCGAACGCGGGTGAACGTGCCGAGGAAGCATCGCACGCGCGTTCAACGCGCGTTTCCAGCCAAATGCAGGTAGGTAACTGGGGCTACGAGTAACGCAACGAAATAACGCCGGTGGAATTTCTCGAGGCTACCACGGCTAATGCCATCGGCCCTCTTTGTCTCGCCGTGCCATCATTTTTCTCCGGTAATATATTTTATTGCCATTTCCGTCTCGCTTCCACCGCCGCGGCGGCCACCGACTTCTCTTTTCGCCCCCCCCCCCCGACCCCCGCAACCGCCCTCGCCCTCTGCCGTTCCCGAGCCTTCCTCGCACGGCACCTACGAACACCTTCGCTCGAAACTCTCCTCCACCACTACGCAACGCAATTCCGTTCCCCTCGCTCTCCGCGAGACTTTATTATACGTTTCCGTCCCTTTCTCTCTCTCTTTCTCGCTCTGCGCTCCCCCTCCCCCCCGCCGACCCCTTCTCCACCGCACCGACCCGAGCCTTTGCAGGCTCCCGCTCTTACCTTACCGCTCCCTCCCGCTCGCTCCGCCGTCCCGCGCCCTTCGCGAACGCCGACCGCCTGCTGCCGCTTCACTCTAACGCGCGCGGCGTTTTGTCGGGACGAGGGCAATGGAGATGGAGAGGGCGAGGGCGAGGGCGAGGGCGAGGGCGAGGGCGAGGGCGAGGGCGAGGGTGAGGGCGAGGCCGAGGGTGAGGGTGAGGGTGAGGGTGAGGGGGCAGAGGAGCGAGACGAGACGAGCCGAGCCGAGTCGTGCCGAGATAGACTAGGAGAGAGAGAGAGAGAGAGAGAGAGAGAGAGAGAGAGAGAGAGAGAGAAAGCGGGAGGGAGAGAGAAGGAGTAAGAGAGATGGACGGTTCGGAGATGTAGGCGCGCGAAAGAGACGACGCGTCGACGGAGAAGGAGAACGATATCGACGACGTACCGAGTGCGAGGAGGAGAGCGATATAATTGTATCTAAATTATAATATACAAATAATAACGGCCATAGCGGCAGCCTGACGCCAGTACAGTCCGCCGAGAAAGCAGGCGCGCTGTTCAGCGAGGAGCGAGTCGGGCGTGCAGGTAGGAAAGGGGAGGACGTCCGCGAGACGATTTTGTCAATCTCGGCGATTCGTTGGTTTCGCGAGCCGGAAAATTTCTCGAGCTCCCCCCCCCCCTCCTCCTCCTCCTTGATAGGGGCCGAGAGCGGCCGGTCTGGTATTTCGTGGCTATCCTAAAGGATATCGGCTCTCCTTGGCCGTGGGCCGGCAACGGTGGCACGGGGTCCGTTACCCTGGCACGTACGTTCGAAGGCGCGCCAGCAACCACCGGCCGGGGCGGCCGCGCGTCGCGCTTTCGCGAGTTTCCGCGAAGGAGAGCGCGGCCGAACGGCGAGCGTGCCTTCACCCTTCGCGAATCCCTCTTCTCCCCTGGCGCTCCTCGCTCGCATCGCGTTACTTCCCCTGCATTGTTCGGAGTCGAGGAACTACCTCTCGCCTCGCTCTCTCCTTCGCTCCGCTCTTTTGCCGGCAGCCCTCCCACCTCTCCCTCGGCCGCGCGGCCGCGCGGCCCCCACACAAAACAGAAAAAAAGATCCCAAA